>BRDA01054430.1:5886-21860 GCA_036984385.1 Crenuchus spilurus | reverse complement strand
TTTGGGATCACTAGAGCAGGTGCTCTTTGAAGAGCTCGGTTTTTAGGAGTTTCTTGAACCCAGTGAGGGACGCCTCTGCTCTAGTGGTGGTAGGCAGCTTGTTCCACCATCTGGGAACTACTGAGGAGAACAGTCTGGATTGCTTTGTGTGAATGTTAGGCAAAGCAATGCGACGTTCAGTGGAGGAGCGCAGCGACCGGGCAGGGACGTAAGCTTTTAAGAGTGTAGATAAGGGGGAGCCTGCTCTGTCATCACCTTATAGGCGATCGTACAGGCTTTGTGTTTGATCCGGGCAGCAATCGGAAGCCAGTATAGCTCAATGAGCAGTGGGGTGACATGTGCCCGTTTTGGATGGTTAAAAACCAGACGTGCTGCTGCATTCTGGACCATCTGTAGTAGTACAGTGTAACTTCACATTTCTTGAGCTTTAGAAATAAAACCCCATACAATTTCTAATGACCAGTGTGTGGCTAACACCTCTGAAAAGTCTTGGCTATAGTCAAGCCGTGTCAGACTAAATCATAGTGTCTGGAATGCCCTCAAACTCTATAATTTTATAATTTTACTCTAATTATAGAGTATCCTTCCAGTTTACCTTTTATGTACATGAACTTAAAGTGTTCCAATTTAGTCCCAAGTAAGTATACTTGTAGTGTACTTGCTAAATAAAAGTACACTTAGGGAAATACTTTTATTATACTTAAGTATACTTTAAATAACGTGTACTCGACGTATACTTGTTTTTGCTAAGGGCAGTAATTTTTTGTTACATTGTCTACTCGTAGCCACAGTATTTGTGTACAAGTAATTTCTTCACCACAATTTTGAGTTCTATAATAAAGTCTTGTTTTCTGGAACCCCGCTGCATCTGTCTCCTCTTGGCCACACATTTTGAGTTCATTTAATTCATATCACTAATGTTAGCTTGCTAGGTTGAGGCTAACAAAAACTTGCTTTGATGAAGGCCTCCATGTTTCTTTTCCTTTTTGTAATGCGAACATGACATGCCTTCTTAGTTCTAAGGTAAGTCAAATACACAATAAACATTTTGCCATATTTTTGTCATTTGTTGACATTATTACAAATGGAAGAGAGTCTGAAATACAGATTTAAATTCCAGTACTGCCATGGTCTGTAGTGCTATTTGCCAATCAAGCAGAAGTACACCTGATTCTACTTGTTTAATCAGTTGGTCTCAGTCACTTGGCTATTGATTAATATATTATTATATGAGATGTGCTCCTGCTTGATTGGACTTAAAACCAGCAACCATCACAGCCTTGTGGGTAAGACTTGTGAACCCTGCAACACAGAATGTAAATGCTTTACATATCATTAATTATATAATTTATATTTATATACAATATTATTTATGCAATGCAAACTATATATATCACAAAATAAAACAATTTTATAGGACAATAAAACAAAGAGTGGAAGGTAAATGTTTGCTTTTCTCATAACATGTGGTTTCTGGTATTTGAAAGCCGTACCTACGTGTTCAGTATCACTGCAATTCAGAGTCATCTATGGAGGGTATCATTTGATGAAGTATCTCATTGGGATTCAATACCACCAAAGCCTGCCATTACTGATCCAGTCACACACAGCAAACACAGCAGCAGTGGTCAATCTCCACTCAGAGGGTCTGATTGGCTTTTACAGGTAAACTAGTTCCTGAACATTCTGTTCTCATGTAATTAATGTGTGTATATAAAAGAGAGAGTTAGCAAGTAAACTACCATAGAAAGTATAACCATCTTAAATCTAGTCTAAATATTTAATATTCATCATGTGTAGATTGCCATAAGCTTATTTCAACCTCATTTCCATCCTTATTTTATCCATATTTTGGCAGATCATTTTGATTGTATAAATAATTTATGTTGACACTTTGAATCATTTGAAATTTACATTGATGCTCATATATTTAATCTAAACATTTCATGCATGAATTAAGATGTTTTCCCAAAATGTCTTTGCTAATCTTTTAATTAAAAATTTTTAAAAAAATGCTAATATTAGAGTTATTAATGTGTCCACTCAGGTGGACAGCATGACCTTCAAGCACATGTAATATATATTAAAAATAAAACTATATTATGTTAAATATATTACGCGTAGTGGACATATAGTTAATTGTAATTTACTGTTCACATCTTCCATCGAGCCGTTTTTGTTTACCATGTGTTTTGTTGCATTTGCAATATTGGTCATCAAGTGGCATTGCAAGGTTTGGTTTAGTAACATCCAATAAAGAGGCTGTCATTCAGCAACAATGTTAAAATACAGTACAAATTTTTTTTTAATATTTAAATATAGTGTGACATAAATAGCTGTCCACATGGCAGGGTTAAGCAATCTTAAACTATTCACAATATGAGAAATCTTACATATTTGGTGCTTGAAAGTTTGTGAACACTTTAGAAATTAACCATTAAAGAACCATCTTGTTTATGAAGTACCATATTAATGCAGAAGTATATGAATTTTAAAAGGGTTCACAAACTTTCAAGCACTGTAGACTAGATTTTAGAAAATTTCATTGGTTATTATATAAGTTTTTGCCATGAAAGAGTGACAAGCAGAGATACAGAGAGAGAAATGAAGAGAGACAGAAAAAAACAAAGACAGAGACAATGAAAGAGAGAGACATAGAAGCAGGGACAGAGAGAGACAGAGAGGAGACAAAGACAGAGAGAGACAGAGAAACATAGAGAGAGACAGAAGAGAGAATGAGAGAGCAAGTGAAAGACAAACATAGAGTGAAAGAGAAACAGAGAAAGTGAGAGAGGAGCCAGGCAACTGGTACCCTGGGGTTTAATTAATACAGCACACTGTGCACCCATATGGCCTTATGTGATTACATGTAAAGCTGAGAAATATGTGATCAGAAGTAAAAATGAGCTGCTATTTTCTCTGCACTTCAGTTTTACATCAGATTTACTTTTAATTTGCTAGATTCAAAATGTGTGTATTCATTCATTTGTTGTTCTTTTTTTGTTGGCATAACACATCAGCTACACTGGGATAATAGTGTGTAACAGTAAGGAAATGTGTTCTCACACACTGCTAAGTCTCAAAAGCAGAAAAACTGTTACATTGTAACATGTGTTAATAGTATCATTCTAGGACAGTGTGAATGGCAAGAACATTCTAGTAACGTATAAATTGAGAGGAACACTACAAACAGGTGAAACAGGAGAGAACATTTTGTAAATTGGGTAGAACAATCTTCTTGGACAATGTGAATGAGAAATACATTCTAGAACAATGTGATCAAGAGAGCACATTGTAGAAGAGTGTGAATGGGAAATATTTTACAATAGTAAAAAAATTTAAAAAAAGAAAGACTCATCTAAAACAATGTGAACAGCGAGAACATTCTAGAACAGTGTGCACAGGAAGAACATTCTACAACAGTGTGAATAGTGAGGATATTCTAGAACAGTGTCAATAAGAAAGACCATTTTAGATCAGTGTGAATAAGAGAAACCATTCTAGACTAGTGTGAATAAAAGAACATTCTACAACAGTGTGAATAAGAGAAACTAATCTATAACCGCGTGAATAGGGAGTCTGCTATAGAACTGTGTGTGCAGGCAGAACATTCTAGAACAGTGTGAATAAGAAAGATAATTCTAGTACAATGTGAATAAGAGGCTGTTCTAAAACAGCATGAATTAGGAGACCATTCTAGAACAGTTTGGATAGTGAGAACATTGTAGAACAGTGTGGATAGTGAAAACATTCTAGAACAGTGTAAATAAGAAAGACCATTCTAGACAAGTGTGAATAAGAGAACATTCTGCAACAGTGTGAACAAGAGAGACTACTCTAAAACAGTGTGAATAGGGAGACCACCCTAGAACTGTGCGCGCAGGCAGAACATTCTAGAACAGTTTGGATAGTGAGAACATTCTAGAATAGTGTGAATAAGGAAGATCACTCTAGTACAATTTGAATAAGAGAAACCATTCTAGACTAGTGTGAATAAGAGAACACTCTGCAACAGTGTGAATAAGAGAAACTAATCTATAACGGTGTGAATATGGAATCCACTCTAGAACTGTGTGTGTGCAGGCAGAACATTCTAGAACAGTTTGGATAGTGAGAACATTCTAGAATAGTGTGAATAAGAAAGATCATTCTACTACAATGTGAATAAGAGGCTGTTCTAAAACAGTGTGAATTAGGAGAACATTCTAGACCAGTGTGAATAGTGAGAACATTCTAGAACAGTGTGAAAAGGGAGGCCATTCTAGTACAATGTGAATAGGAGGAACATTCCAGGACAGTGTGAATTGGGAGAACATTCTAGAACAGTGTGGACAGGGAGGACTTTCTAGAAGAGTGTGGGTAGGGGAAAACATTCTAGAACAGTGGGAATAAGATCATTTTAAATGCAGGCTGAATGGTATCCAATGTTCTAGAACTCATTCATTGATCAAGAATACCCAAAGAGCTCCATCCAGGTTATGAATACTGGCTCAGTTCTGTCAGCATAACTAAAACTGAAATTAACACCGTGAAAAGGAACAATGATGGACTTACTATTGACTGCACCTGATATCAGGAAAATGTTTCAGACGCCTGTCAATTGTTTTAGAATATTTATAAATGTCACTTTAGAAATAAACATTCTTACTCATTAAGAAAAAACACTTTCCATTAACATTGTACAAAGCTTTCATTAAAGTCATTTACAGTAAAAAATCATCACATGCAGTTCTGTTGACTAACAGGTTTCATCCTTACAGAAGAACCACCTCTCTTTCCTTTTCTACTTAACATTTCATGCCTTCTCCCTACGGCTGGATGATAGAATTGCGACAGTAATCATCTTTGACAGAATCCATAAAGTCTCACTCTATGCAGACTTCATATAATGCAGTATATCACAGGCACTTTTACTTAAATAGATATGAAAAAAATGTAGTGGCTTTTGTTCATTCTGCACAGTCTGCCAGTCTGTTAGAAATCATGGTGACTTTGACCTATAAAAGCGCCCACTATAACACAAAGGTTACGGCCCATCAGACAAACAGTAATAGATGTACACTCTGCAACAGCACTCCCTGCAGACTCTCTCTGCTCTCAGATACTAGAAGTAGATTTCATAGAAAGTGCTTTTTATAAAAAGTGCTTTTTTATATCACTTTTCTAAGATCAATCTAACATAGTAACATTATATTCAACACCAGATAGATAGATAGATAGATAGATAGATAGATAGATAGATAGATAGATAGATAGATACAGGGGTTAGACAATGAAACTGAAACACCTGTCATTTTAGTGAGGGAGGTTTCATGACTAAATTGGACCAGTCTGGTGGCCAATCTTCATTAATGTCACATTACACCAGTAAGAACAGAGTGTGAAGGTTCAGTTAGCAGGTAAGAGCACAGTTATATAGTATATTACAATGCACACAACATTATGGTGACATACCAGAGTTCAAAAGAGGACAAATTGTTGGTGCACGTCTTGCTGGCACATCTGTGACCAAGACAGCAAGTCTTTGTGTCTAAATATTATTGAGCCACTTTGGGGTGTTTTGGAGGAGCGAGTCAGAAAACGGTTTCCTCCACCAGCATCACGTAGTGACCTGGCCACTATCCTGCAAGAAGAATGGCTTAAAATCCCTCTGACCACTGTGCAGGACTTGTATATGTCATTCCCAAGATGAATTGATGCTGTATTTGATGCAAAAGGAGGCCCAACACCTACTAATCAATTATTTTGGTCTAAATCCAGCTGTTTCAGTTTCATTGTCCAACCCCTGTAGATAGATGCTTTTTTAGCAATATTTTTGATTGTTTTGATTATTTATTTATCATTTGAGAGTCACGCTAAAGGACAACAACACATAAAAAAGAAGAAAGGGGCCGTCAGTCACATTACCATGAATGGGATCCTGTGTATCTATAACTGCTCAATTTATAATCAAAGTATGATGTCACACCAGAAGACATGCCTTTCTTTTTTTATATAAAATTCTTTTATTTTAGAAATAAATTGATAAAAAATGGATGGATGGATACAAACTAATATGAAAAATTAAAAGCAGGTCCGTGTAAAGCCAAGACATGTTTACTCACAGTGCATTATAATTGATGACAATACTAATTATACAATACAAATGATGTGTTAACAACCCAAATAAATAACGAGAGCAGAGGACAGGCTCACTGTGTCTCTCTGTTTCATTCTCTCTCTTCCTCCTTATCCATCATTCTGTTTGTTCTATCTTTCCCCTTCTGTATCTCAACAAATCGATGTAGTTCTCTTTCTCTCCATCCATTCCTTCTTATCTTCTTTCTTCTTTTTGTTTTCCCTTTTCTCTCTCTCTCTCTCTCTCTCTCTCTCTCTCTCTCTCACTCTCTCTCTCTCTCTCTCTCTCTCTCTCTCTCTCTCTCTCTCTCTCTCTCTCTCTCTCTCTCTCTCTCTCTCTCATGTGTAATTTGACCTTGACACAAAGGAGTGTGATTAGACTGGTGGAAATCAATACTAAAAAATGTCACAGTCAATCAAATATGGAATGAATTATTCGGCCGTGCTGTCATTACTGCTCCCACTGCTCTCACACAGATATGCATTTGTTTTCTGAAAACATGAGTCCTTAAACACACACACACACACACACACACACTCCTCTGATGTAGATTTGGGTTTGAGCTGGTGTGCGTGTGTGTGTTTCTCTTCTCCACATCCTCCTCTCCACTCTCTGCTTTGTCCTGCTTCACACATCAGTAGTGTTAGCAGCCTGAGGGAACAGCTCAGCCCCTCCTCCTCTCTCACTCTCTCCTTTCCCTCCCTGCAGGCTCTCAGGGACGCGGGGTGTGTGTGGGAGGGTGTGTATTTTATTGTGTGTGTGTGTGATATGTGCACACATGTTAATGTGTGTTGGTGGATTGGGATTTGAGAGTTGACCATGTGGAGAGATTGCGAATTTAATGATTTTGTGTGTATATGCATATGTTATGATCTCTTAGAGGGGAACAAATGTACACAAGCTAATAGAAAACATGAATAGAATGTCAAAACTGCTTCTGTGTATCAGAATATTATGACTGCATACTGGAGATGAACATTTCATATCACAATTACAGTGTGCATCAGTTATCAGTGTCATTCTTATTGCTGTGGTGTTCAAATGTGCTGAAAAGTTTTATACTGAACAGTGCAAATAAAATGTGCACTAATGTATATTTGGTCTGCTTGTGCAGCAACAACCACCTGCTGCTAAACACAGGAAGACTGTAGAGATGGTGGTGGATTTCCAACGCAACCCACCCCCCTTACCTCCCATTTACATCAACGGCTCTGCTCATGTTCCTGGGCACCACCATATCCAGCGCCCTGAAGTGGGAGAAGAACACAGTCTCCCTCTCTAAGAAAGCTCAGCAAAGGATCAAGAAATGAGACAGCTCAAGAAATTCAACCTCCCACAGACCCTGATGATCCAGCAATCATCGAGTCCATCCTCACAGCATCCATAACCATCTGGTTTCCCAACCTCCCAAGAACGAGTCAAACTCCAGTGCATCATCAGGACAACGGAGAAGATCATTGGATGTAATCCGCCAACATTTCAGGAGATCTACTGAAAATCACAACCGATCTCTCACATCCTGGACATCACCTCTTCAACACGGCATGCTAACAGCTTCTTCCCCAGAGCTGTAGCTCCTCAACAACAAAGGACACCTCATAATCTAGTCCATTAACTAATCTACAATGAAGTACGTATTCAGGCTTTTGAGAACAAGTGCATCAGGAAGTTGCTGAAGATCTCATGGATGAAGATGATGACCACTGATCAAGTATATGAGATGCTAGAACTCAAAAGGAGTTACTGATGCACGTTAAATACCGCAAGTTACGTTGGTCATGTGATGAGGCAGCACATGAGAGCATTGAAGGAAGTGTTATGACTGGACTTGTGGAGGGAGTCCGAAGACGTGGAAGACCAAGAATAACCTGGATGGATAACATCAAGACATGGACTGGATTATCAGGTGCTAGCCTGCTACAAGCAACCAGAGACAGATGGCATTGGAGAGAAGTGACTCGCCTGTGCAGCCTACCATCGCAAAGCGATGACGGCGTGTGACATGACATGACATGATTTCACTGAACTGAACTGAAACTGGATTCTATCACAAAACAATACGGCTACATGTTGCTTATTTGCACTATGCTCACTTGTACAGCTGTGCAGATGTTGAATTTCTGTAAATGTTCACATCATCTGTACTTTCTGTATATTATAGTGTGTATATTAGCTTACTCTTTACATCTCTCTTAGCTGATTCTGATTCTGACAGATTCTGACAGCCCTGCTTTTCTGTCTGTGGCTTTAGTGGCATGTTAGGTTATAAATGATTAAATTAAACATATTTTCTGCTGAGTCATATCTTGTGTCAGTTAGAACCTATGCTGACTGTTCCTCTCATTTATCTTGGGAGTCTCAGTCCAGAACAGTTCCCGATTTCCTCCCATTATTCATCCTCGCTAACACAAGGTAACTTACATTCTGCTGACGTGGGCTATGACTCTCTTATCTTCCTCTCAAAGGCACTGACACCATATTAGTCTGTGGCTCTACCCTCAACTGCCTACAGAACAATACAAACCCCCAACTGAATGACTCAATGCCCTCTGAAATGCTAACTCATTCATCTGCAGAACTTTGCCTGTACTGTACACTAACCGCCAATATGTAGAAAAAATATCACAAGTGTGGAAAAATTTGGACTTTTAGAGGTTTCACAGCAACTTTTGGTATGTGTCATGCACCATTTTCACAGTATATCTCACAGTAGAGTATGATGCACACAGAGGGGTTGGTAGGAACATTAAGGAATGTTTAGGAATAAATTAAAATACATATAAACTCTGCAAGCTGGGCCAAATTTTTTTTTTCTAGATTTTTGCCAATTTTTATCCCCTTCCCAATGTAGTGGTATCCAATTAGCCCATCCCCTCCGTTAGGCCCCATCACTTTTGTGAGGTAGCAGGCAGGGGTTGAACACAAGTGCGGAGATCGTGGGGTAGATATGGGATTTACTGGAACAAAAACAGGCAGAAAACAAAACGCAGCACGAGGGCTGAACAAACGAGGTTCTAGGAAGGTTTCAGACAAACGAGGTTCTAACAAGGCTCAAGGTAATCAGGTAACAGACAAAGTTCAAGGTTCTAAGGAAGACAAACACTGGACAAAATAACGACAATGCGACAACAACAATGACCGACAAGGCACACAGGACGAGACAGAGCTTATAAAGGCAAGGACAGGGTACATGGAACAAGGAACAGCTGGACTCAATGAAACACAATGACACAGGAAATCCACATAAGGGCACGTAGTACATGATCAGAACACAAGAGGGATACAAAACACAAGGGCAGGGGCTCAGATCCTGACAGGACCCCTCCCCAAAGCCGTCTCGACCCCGAGACGGCAAACTAAGAGGACCGGGAACCGAGACTAAGACAAGACAGGACTGGGTACAAGACAAATGCAAAACATGGAACAGGCAAGACTCAAGAATCAAGGGCTGTCGGCCAGGGAACACCCCCCCCTCCCAACAGCAGGTCCGGTGACTCCCAAACCCCCTGCAGGGGCACAGTACACATGTCTCTGGAGTGGGGGAGCCACCGGTGCTGCTGGGAGTGGCCAGGGGAATCAGATCCTGACACTTTGCACTGTCCCTGACTCTAGGAGGGTGCAGACAAGCACAAGCCTCCTCCGTTGCATGTGCTGAAGCCACCGCCTCTTTTTGAACCACCGCTGATACACCTTCACTGGAGAGCCTAACGCGCTCGGAGGAAGGCACACAGGGTCCCCAGCTCCGACTGGACCAATCAGTAGATGCCTGAGCCAGCGGACATTGAAATATAAAAGTGATAGGGAGAGTGAGAGCGCCATCTACCCGCCCAAAGAGAGCACTGACAATTTTTGCTCTCTTGGGCCCCGGCTGTTGATGGCAAACAGCATGACCGGGATTCGAACTTGCGATCCTCGGGTCATAGTAGTAGCGTCTTTGCCCGCTGAGCCACTCAGGGCCCGGGCAAGCTGGGCCAAATAATTTAGTATTTTAGAACCAAACATGATGTGGTGGTGCTGTAACGTAATCAGTACAGTGCACCAAGAAAGATGCAGGGAGCATCTGGAATGCCCATTCCAACTGCAGCAAAGCACTCTGTACCACTCACTGGAGTCATTGTTCCCCTCTGGCATGAATGGTCCATTAGGCACCACTATTATGCTGTTGGTAGGCAATGTACAAAAGTCTATTCTCAGTACACTTTCACTACAGCTGCTCTAAAACATCCCACAAAGCTTTGGAGATACTAGTGCCCTTCATTTGGTACCCAGTCAAATTGTGTCCTTTGCCCATGAAGATTGTTTTGAACTCTGCTACACACACACACACACACACACACACACACAATTCTATAACTCAATTCTTAAGCTGTAGCTTTCTATGGTTATTATAGAATGATCAACAGTCTTATGGTCATCATTCTGGACACACTGATCATTTCTTCATTTTAATTGAATATAATTATTTGAAATCTTTAACATTGTTCAGTATGAATAAATCACAGTCATAGCCAAAATGTTGGGTGCTCTACTGGGGAGGCTGTAAAATGATTTCTACTAAAACACATTTAAGTTTGGATGATATATAAGGAATCAAAGGTAATATTATCACTCACTTCTGTTGACTTTCCAGTCACTGTCCATTGAACTTGATGCATGCATCACCAGCTATCAATGACTTATAAACTGTGCACCTCTAATAATAAAACATTGTTTACTCTAATAAAAAGCATCTTTCATTTCATTTTGCCTACAGAACAGACCTGAAACTTTGATGGCTTTAGAACAGTGAAAAATAAACATCTTCACTAACATCACAGGAGCAGAGATCAAAGCTTCATTCAACAATCGCAGTACAAATACAGATGAACAGAAACTTCTGTCAGGTGTTCTTGAAAACTATGCTGTTACCCAGCAGAGTCCTAAAGAGTTAAAGAGTGTCCTGCTTTGTTTTAAGCTGGAGTTAAGAGGCACAGTACTGTATCTGAATGAATGAATGTTATACTTACTGTATATAGGGCCTTTCTCAAACCTAAGGATGCTTCACAATGAACATACTCCATTTACACACTTAGAACTCAACCACACACACTGGCGTGAAGCAGCAGCCAATCATCGACTGCATCGAGCACTAGCAGGGATCCCTCAGGACAGAGTGCCAGCCATATTTGGGCAGATACACATACATTCATACACACACACCAGGATCATTTAGAGTAGCCAATTCACCTGATCTTCATGTATTTGGACCGTGGGAGGAAACTGGAGTCACGGAGGATCCCACGCAGACACAGGGAGAACATAGAAACTCTACCAAGATGTGAGCTTGAACCAAAGACCTCAGCACTGAGAGGCCACCAAGCTACCGTGCCACACCATGCCTCAGGTATAAAACCTGAGGTTCTGAACCAGAACCTATTGCGCAAGCTAATCTGACTCACAGAGGTGACACATGCAAGCAGGAAGAATTTAGGGCTAACCAGGTTCTCCGGCCCAATGTTTGTCTAAATTGCAAAACTGATAAAAGACACAATACATTTCATTTTCAAAATAGACCAATGTGGTGGGAAAACCAAGAAACTGACAACCAGTGCCGGTGCTAGGCATGTTGGTGCCCTAAGCACAAATGCATGGGGCCCCTTCAAAGTCCTCAGACTTAAAATTTATGGTTGAGCGGGAGAGATGTTGGCTGGAGTGTGTGTGTGTGTGGGGTGGTTTGAGGTGACAAAAGTTGCTCATCTTGCCCTGTGTATAGACTTTGTCTCCTGGGTAGGGGGAGGGGGGTTAGGGGGATGAGGAGTGGAGACTTGGACACTTGGTGTGATGTGGGCATAGTGCGGGACCTGCTGACAACCCTGGTCAGCATGGCTATGCCAAAAATGAAAGGTGTTCTCTTATGTCTGTGACCTGTGGGAAGAAGTGATGGAGTGAATCGTGAGCATATTTTGTCTACATCACCGATGAGGATGGGCAGTGCCCATATACACAGCCATCAGTGGCGTCTCTTGAATAGAAAGTCAGCTGGGGCACAACAAATTATGTGGGCAGCATCACACTCATCAGTGAAATTACACACAAACCTACTCACTCAATTAATTCAACCACAAATGACCTCATCAATGAAATTACAAAAAGTATAATCCAGTGTTGTTCCACTGTGGGATGTATCCCCTGTCGGGAGGCTTACTTACTGGTCGTATTCCGTTGTCTTTGCTTTGGTTATTGTGACCAAAGGAACTTAAATACAATTTTCCTGCTGGCCATTACCAATAGAGAATACTATTGCCATAAAAAGGCACAACTAACAATTTTTTGTTATTAGAACATTTTCTGAACATTACAAATGTTACAAATATTGTACTTAGAACATTCAATCTGACAAAATGTTTTCTAGATGTTTCTAGAACATTTTTAATTAACTTTTTTTTACATTTCAGTAACATTGCTACAACATTATGAGGACCTCACCTACAGTACATTAAAATACTGACCACACACACAAAGAAAATTTCTTTCAAAGCCATTTTGAAACATAAACAATAAATAATAATAAATTTATTTAGTAACATCCACGTGAATGTAAACAACAGAGGTTTCCCAGAACATTACTCTGAGTATCTTTGTGACTCCCCTAATTCCCTAGAGCGCAGTCCTGATGCCACCTCTTCCCCAAGTAAGTGACTAGCCTTCACTCACATGAGCATCAGTGAGTCTTGGGTACACATAACCCTGT
This sequence comes from Crenuchus spilurus, assembly GCA_036984385.1. Lineage (NCBI taxonomy): Eukaryota > Metazoa > Chordata > Actinopteri > Characiformes > Crenuchidae > Crenuchus > Crenuchus spilurus. Next base: position 9,012 of record BRDA01054430.1, on the reverse strand, counting down.
CACTGGATCACCAGTCAGTCTTCCTTGGACATCTTTTGATAGGAACTAATTGCTGCATACTGGGAATACCCCACAAGACCTGTTATTTTGGAGATGCTCTGACCCAGTCGTCTAGCCATCACAATTTGGCTCTTGCCAAACTCACTCAAATCTTTATTTCTCCTGCTTCCAACACATCAATGACAAGAAGTAACTGTTCACTTACTGTCTAATATATCCCAGCCCGTTAAGGGTGCCACTGCAAAGAGATAATCAGCATTATTTATTTCACCAGTCAGCGGTTTTATTGCTGTACACACTTTGGGACATGAGTGAGGGACTCAGATTTGATGTTTTGTTGGCAGCTTACCTTGATCTTGAAACTTAAGACTAGTGAAATGTTTGCGCATGGAGATGCATGAACAAAGCATGATTCAATTAGGAACACAAACCTAACAAGACCTTTGACAAAACCTTTCCTTTCCAAATTTACCTGTGAGAGTTTGGATGCCAGTTTTGCTGCAGTCACATGGTTGTTATTGCAGTGTCATTCACCCACAGCTCTCCAGTAGCTGTAAAATATGAAAATTGGAATAACAGCTTATGGATGTTTTTATAATCCATCCATCCATCCAATGTATGATCTTCATCTATCATACATTTTATCAGTGAGAGATTTATTCATTGGCTGGCAGATTAATTGGAATGTTTACCATTCATAGATAATCAATATTGGCCATTTTTTAAACAATCAGTCTGCAAAGCCAGTAAAGAAAAAATTACTCATTTATAGGCATATCTGCATGGCAGCTTCATCAATGCAGTTGATGTAGACAGGGGCTGTCCTAGCCTGTTTGGTGCCCTGAGCAAACAACCCTTCCAGTGTTTCCATTTTTCCATGTTTATACGTATCGTTCTGTAAACACTGTTTATAAGAAAACTAACAATACTGTTGCTTATATATAATTTTTGTTATTTTCATTGTAACTGATACAAACTGTCTCTTCTTTCCCTACGAAAGTAGTGATCTCCATCCATTCATTTCGAAGCATCTGTGTATCTTTATGATCTCTCATAGATGTATCACAAGAGTTTCCTTTAAGAGCTCCTTTAAAGTTGTCCATTCTGCTGAAGCCCAGCATGCGCAAAGTTACAAAAATCGAGAGGGCCAACATGTAGGCGGAGCCAATGCAATTGCATCATTTTTGGTGGGCAAACTCATGCAAGCTGTGATGCGTGAAGTATAAACTTAGCTTAAACCTAGCTTAACTTCGCTGGGTCTTGGCAAACATCCCAAGGGTGCTTCACACAACCTCGCGGGGTGAGGCCAGCTGGTCGTGCCACCCATGATGTCGTGCCGCCCTGGGCAGCTGCCCATACCGCCAATGTTGGAGCTCTGTCTAGTGTCAGTGTCACCACTCTACAGAAAGACATCCTTTCATCCCTGCACTCTAAATATCAGCATTGGCCACTGGCCATTGATCACTATGTTTTATTATGAAATGATATAAACATTTGAATCACGTGAAGTCAGTGCATTTACTATTTTTGTTGAGCTTAAGGTTAAGTTCATGCCAGTTATTTGTTTTCAGAAGTCAATGGAAATGCCCCACAAATGTAGGAATACAAACTGATGTGTGTATGTGTTGGTGAGTGTGTGTGACTGTCTTCACATCTCCTCATGTGAAACACACTCACTCACTGCCACTGTAAAAGGTCACTGGATTTATTTCAGGCAAATACGTATCAGTGCATCTGTGAAGCAGCTCTGAGCAAATCCCAGCGCAGACTCTTCTCACCCTCCTCCAGGCATGCATACACACACAAAACATGCATGTAGACACACAAGCCTGCAGGAGCTGACAAGGTGGTTTTGATTATTTGTGCCTTTTCTTTCCCTCCCTCAGTCACCTGGGAAGAGTGTTACGGCTCAGAAATCTGGAAGCCGTAAAAGAGAGAGAGAGAGAGAGAGAGAGAGAGAGAGAGAGAGAGAAGAAAAGTGGAGGACTTCAGAGACAGGAGGGTAGGAAAAGAGGCCTCTGACCTGCCCCACTCTTTCTTTCACTCTCTCCACTCTGCTTCTCTTTCAAATCCCCTTCCTTTCAGGGGTCCCTTCCCACCATTAGGCCGAAATTACCCAGAGGTCAGCAGGGCCGAGAGAAACCCAACAGAGGTGGGCTGGCTGGGGATTGGGTTTCAGTATAGACAGCCCAAACCACTGAATGTCTGTATTTGTGTGTGTGTGTGTGTGTGTGTGTGTGTGTACACCTATATTATTTTTAACTGGAAAACTTCACTTAAGTTGCCTTAAATGTACTTTGTATTGTACATACAGAGCAAATGAGCATAAAATCAAAAATTAAAATTGCAATTAAAGTAGAATATTAGCTGGTGGCTCACTGTTAACATTAGGCTACAGGTCAATTCTGTATTTATCATAATTTACACTTCTTTTTGTGAGCAGTACAAGCTATGATATTTCAGACTGTAATTAATCAGATTATTTTGTATAGATGATATAAATATAGATTACAAAATCTAATTGGATTTCTTGTTTTTTATTCATTATTCTTGCTGAGTGTTGGACCGGTTCAATTTTTACAATGTCTTTCTTTTTTATCTTGTGAGTAATAAATTAGATCCCAATATTGTGTTGAAGAAGGATCGATGATTTCTGAATTCTTTATCCTAAACTCCTCCTAGGAGAAAAAATATCATTATAATTTCACTGTAAGATCTTCTGGAGATAAATAAAAACATTACACAAACAACACAGAGCAGGTTTTATTTGGGTGATAGATCTTTCATTAGCAGTGTAGTGACACTGATGTGGTGGTGGTGTTATTTTGTGTTATTGATACAATCAGGGGGCATCCGAAACAGATGCCCGAGCCACCTCAGCTGGCTCCTCTCGATGTGAAGGAGCAGCGGTTCTACTCTGAGCTCCTCCCGAGTGACCGAGCTTCTCGGCGGCACGGTAGGTGGCACGGTGGCTTAGTGGTTAGCACGTTCGCCTCTCACCACTGAGGTCTTGGGTTCGAGTCCGCATCTGAGCGGAGTTTCCATGTTCTCCCCACCCCTCTTGTACCTTTGAGGCGAGTCTACGCCTGAGCTTGGGTTCTGGAGTCACCACTCTCCGCTTGCACG
>BRDA01054429.1:0-13470 GCA_036984385.1 Crenuchus spilurus | reverse complement strand
AAGTATTTTAGTGTACTTTATGGAAATATATCAGATATAAGCTTATTTTTATAACTTAAGTAGTATATTTTAGCTTTAATATTAGACCAGAGATCCACAGTTATGATGTGAACTGTTTTGTATGTAAATCTTTGTTACCGCTTATAGTAATTGTTCCGTTCCACCTTAAATACTACAGCAGTTACTATAGGCAGCTTGATCTGCCTCACTGTTACTGCTGCGCTGTTTAAGGTGGAACGGAACAATTCCAAACTTAAGCGTTGTTTAAGGTGGAACGGAACAATTCCAAACTTAAGCGTCGTTCATTCAGTCTGTTTGTATTTATCCGCTTTAACACACATTTTATTCACACTTAAGTGTTTTATACGCAGCTGATGAGCTCAGCTATATACACTAAATGCTAAAATATGCATTAAATGTTTAAAACTCTTCATATCACAGATATACTATTATTTAGTACTATCTATTATACTAGTATTATCTAGTTTTTATCTAGAAAATAGAAGTATCGGTTTGAGACTCGGTATCAGGAGACACTAAAAAATTACTGACTCAGATCGGATCGGGAACTGAAAAAACGTGATCGGGACATCCCTAAAGATTTTAATGAAAAATAAAAAATCAGATGGTTGGCTTTCCTTTGGTCCAGTGCAGATACCTTCAAACAGTTGTGCACCCATTTCAATGGGAAAGAAATTTAGCCTTGAATGTGGTCATTTTAATTAGTTAATAAATTTATTGTGATCGATACATATATTAACTGGTATGGACAAGTGGCAGCTTGGTCAATGTTTTGGATTTTAGATTCTTCAAAGTAGAGACACAACTGATGTCTCAAACACATTAAGGGGCAAGAAATGCAAGTCATGAACTCTTGACAAGACACAGCTGTTAACTGAAAGCCATTCCAGGTGACTACCTCATAAAGCTGACTGAGAAAATGCCAAGAAAACTGGCATCTAAGTAAGAGGTGCCTACTTTGAAGAATGTAAAATATAAAACATATTCTGGTTTGGTTAATACTTGTTTGTTTACTAAATAATTACATATGTATTTATTCATAGTTTGGATGACTTTAGTATTAATTTACATTGCAGACAATTTTTAAATAATGAAAAAACCACTGAATGTCCAGAAGGTGTGTCAAAACTTTTGACTGGTACTGTAAGTGATCTCGCAATCCTTGTACATTCACCTTTACAAGGAAAATTGCCTTTCATTAATCAGGGAGAGGCTACGTGTGAGTCAAACTCCGAGGACGATTGATTCAACACTAGGATGGGTTGAGGCCTACATAGTTCTTGGGATATTTTCAGTAATGTCTGAAGAGAAGCCAGCACATTCCCACAAAAGTGGATGGTGTTTTGATAATGTAATTACCCTACAATGTGTTGTCACAGGCAGGTGATTTAAGTGTAGTGAAGTAACAATAAGAGGCTGGGATAAATCCAAAGCTCTCAAGTAGAAATGTCTGGAAATTGGAATGGTCCTCAAAATGAGCTTTAAATCCTGGAGATCCATCACCCTGCAGAGTGTGTAGAACCTTAATCTAACACACCTGATCCAGATAGTGAAGGCTTTCACAGTCATTTGAATATCAGACCCAGGTGTGTCTCTTCAGGATAGTAGATCTCCATAACCAGAATTGGGCATCACTACTCAGGCTGTGTTCAGACTGCAGGCAAATGTATTTGTTTCTCAAATCAGGTCTGTTGGGATGACTGTCTGCACTGTTATTTCCAAGTGATCAGATCAGATTTGTGTGTCCAGACATCACCAGATTATCTGCATGGCTTGCTGTGGTAATGCCGTAGGTGTCGGCAACTACGTAGCCATGCTGGCTTTCATACACAGAAGCAGAAGAGATGGAGCTTCTTTATCTCGCCCTCCAAGCAGTCGCCCTGTCAAGTTGGGGTTGAAATATCTTAAATCACAACAGACAAATTCAGCTTCAGAGAAGGCTGCAGTGTTCTGTACTCTAGTTGTGGCCAGCTTCACTGTGCTGAGAGAGATGCTGAGTCACTGTAGATTTGATGATGTCGTTGTTTGTCACGTTGTAACGCAAAATGCAAAATCCCATTTTATTTTTCACTAAATTGAAATGGTAGTGAGAGAGCTGGGGAAAATAGGAAATGGGCCTGAGAGAGCAAAAATGTCCCATGTCCTCTCTGGATGGGTAAGATCTCTCCCAAGTACTGGCAGGCGATCCATCAGAACTGGGGATCCTACGCTTTCCTCCGAGCATGTTAGCTGCACTTTCCTTCAGCGATATATATCGGCAGTAGTTTGAAGAGAGGAAGAGCTTGACTTCACATACATCGGAGGAGGTCCGTGCTAGTCTGCACCAGTGTTAATTTTGATAATTAATTAACGATAATTATGATGAAAAATATTTGTTGACGACCATTTTTTCACAACGAAAACGAGACGAGAACTAAATAAAAACTAATATTTTAAATCAAAATGTATGACTAAAAGTATTAGACTTTTCGTCGACGAATAAAAATAAAATGAAAATGTAACAGGAGAACAAAAAGAATGTTTTTGTCCAGTAATCCGCTTTTTAAAATAAACCTGCCGCACATCAAGCTCTCCCAGTCACACTGGTGCAGTTTAACAACACAACGTGCCTACGTAACTGCCGCAGCTTGGATGGAAAAGAAGAAGCGATTTATGGAGTAATTACACTTTCGCTGCCACACAAAACAAAACAGAGTGCAAACCTCAAGAGGTCCTCAGTTCTCACCACCACGAGCTTTACAAAAAGGTAATCTAACGTAGCTAATGTAGCTAGCTAGCTAGATGTTAACTAGTGATGAACTAACGGTGCGATAGCTAACGGTTATGAATATGTATATCTGATGTTTCATTTTTCATTTTTGAATTTTTCAGTGTATAAAGGGGAAATGTGCAATCCGTTATCATTATTTTAGGTGTTTAGGTTAAATAGATCACAAACGCATCTAACTGGAGCCATAAGACGCACACACAGCCTCCGTTTCATTTTAAATACAGTCATATAACAAAATGAAGAGGAAGACATGTAAGCCGTGGTAGTCCACATTAAGTGCAAGTTAATGTTAACGCCAACAGTAAAACAGTAAAAGAAATGAGAAAAGCACATGGAGAAACCCAACTCTTTCCCTCTTATTCTATCCTTTATCGTTTGTGACAGAAAGCTCAGAGGGCAGACTTCTCTTGTGTGTCTGTTGTTTGTTTGTTATACTGGATATTTATGCAGATATTAATAATTTCTGGTTTTTAAGAGGCTGTGAAGGATTGCTGTTAATGTGTGTGTTTAGTCACGTTGATAAATTGTATTTACATATTACATTTTGTCATGTAAAAGTTAAATAAACGCAGTGTTTTAGAAAAAGAAAAATGGGCCAACTTTCTTCCACAATATCTGATCATTGTGTTATTAAATGTAACAAAAATGAAAGACTATTGTTTTATTAAAGTAACAGTAAGCAGTCTAAAATAGCTCTAATTTAAAATAGTATAACTAAAAAAATACAACTAAAATTAGATCAAATATTTTAAACATTTAACTGACTAAAACTAGACTAAAATGTTTTCAGTTTTCGTCAACAAAAACTAGACTAAAACTAACAATAACTACATGACTAAAATTTTACTAAAACTAATATACATTTTAGTCAGAAGACTAAGACTAAAACTAAATCAAAATCACCTGTCAAAATTAACACTAGTCTGCACCCTTCTAGAGTCAGTGATAGGGAAAGTTAACAAATGAGTGGGTCAACTGGCTACCCACTATTGATGTGAAAACAATGCAGATTACTGATTGCTCTGAGAGGAATGTCTCTAGCCCTTTTGCATCACCTTTTAGCAGCCAAAGTCGTATTGTCATATGGACTCTGATGTAGTGTTCTTCAAACTCTCCTATTCTTTTTTTTGTTTGTTTGTTTTGCTGCCTTCAGCCTCTTCTGAAACAAAATTTGTCAACAAATGGCCACATACTGTGAATCAAGAACATAATTCCTTCATTATCCGCCATTATTCCTGTGTCGCACTAAAGATGACATCAGGGTAGTTTCTTGTGTGTTGATTATGGTGACGGGCTACATTGAGGGTTTGATATATCCATTGGAAAATGAGGCCCAACAACCAATAGAACCTGTCATTCAAGCGTTGAGCTGGTACCATGAAGTGGAAATGTTTTTCTGATGATTTTTGCTGGTTTTGTCATCCCAGATATAAACAGTACTTCCAGTTACACAGTGTAAAAAGTGAAACAGGACAATAGTTGGTTTGAAGATTTGTGGACAGAACCTGCACATATAACATGCAAATCCACTGAAGCTAAGCAGGTTTAGGTCTGATTAGTCCTTGGATGCCAGACCTCCAAGAAATGTTTGTGTGACTGCTGCGAGTGGTGTATGTAGGAACAACAGGAGGTGCTACCTAATGCCTCAACACAGTGATGGGGACACTGTACTTTATAAACTGTCTGTTAGAAGAGATGGAGAAGGTCCTGAATCTTGGAGATCAGAAAATATCCCTGCACATTTCCACTAAAAGAATAGAGGGGTTGGCCCAAAGTCCTGGCTGAATTTCCCTGCTCATCATCCTCATCTTCAAAAACTGGCTTGGTTTCTCCTCACCTCTCTAATAGCTAATGTGTGATGAGAGTTCTGGGGTAGACTAGCTGCCATCACTTCAGCAATGGTGGATGCTGATCATTGATGGTGGTTGAGGTGACTCTAAAGTCTGTCCTAAATGTCAATGCTCTTTGTATTTTTCAATTTATAAATTGCTTTTATTCATATAAACAAACATTTTGCTTTACATTGTTTTGTTCAAAGTCTTCATACAGAGTGGAAGTTTGAATTAAAACAGAGAGCCTTGAATCATGACTGGAATGGGAGCGGTGGCTCAGATGTAGAAATCATATTTAGACAGCTGAGCTTGCTGTTGCTCTCTAGTGAGCCAGAAGTCTGCAAAAACCCCTTCTTGCCATCACATTCCCATGGTAGCAGAATACTCCCCATACCAGAGAATTCCAGCCACTGCCCCCTTCTCGCTCTCCTGATTCCAAACAAGCTTTCAAGTGTAGACTGTCTCTGTTCCAGATTTATGCTAACACACTGATATGCAGGGGCAGCTTTTGTGCTATGCAATGGTAGGCAGCTGCCTAAGGTTTAGCCAAAGTCCCTTGACATACAATTTAGGTGTACTGTGTGTTGATATTAAATACTCAATTCCAAAATGCTTCTACATTTTTATTTATGTAATCAGCTATAATAGAGTTACTATAGTATTTTCATACATTTTATCATAAGGCTGCAACTGGTAGCAGAAAATGTAAACAAATTCAGCTTCAAACTCTCTCCCCCTCCCTCTTTGCTGTGCTCTAGCCCTGCATCTAAAGCCTCTGTAGGGCATGCAGCATGTGCACAAGCATTGATTGACACTTTGTCACACACTTAACTCTGATTGGCTGTTTTGATTTGATCATGGTGGATTTTTGTGACTTCAGTAAATGAGGAGCACTAGGTGGAGTCAAAGTCGCCTGATTTTATCAGATTATGTCTCGTACTACTGTCGGGACTGAGTTTAGCAAACATGAGTTATTTTTATACTAGTTACTTACTATAACTTTAAACTCATAATGCATCCTTAAAACTAAGTGAAATTAGTCTGAAAACAAAAAGTAAAAACAGAAAATGAAGAAATCTTCTAAATTTGAACATAAAAATAAAAATGTCCCTGCTATGCTAAGGTAACACTTCACACTAGCTTGCCACAGTGAATTAGCCAACAAGAAAGGCTCATTATTAACCAGATTTGCTTCATTGTTTTTGTAATGACTGTTAATGATTGTTGGGTTTAAGTGTTGTTTAGCATGCTGTTGTCAGTTAGACGTACACATACTCTTACTATAAAGAAGTCAAATATTACTTTGAAAAACGTTCATCCACATTTTGAAAATACAGTTTGACTAGACTTTGCTAAGCTTGATTATATTATATAATGTAAGCCTTTTGGCCACTATTTAGACATGTTATCGGCAGCCTGCTATTCAGTGACTATATAGTTCAATTAACTTTTGAAGCAAAATGTTCCTCTTTCTTTGTCACAAAACTATTTCGAAGATTTGATACAGCTTTTCAGGTGAAATGAAAACACAAACTTTAACTGAAACAGTTGAGATCAGTGTGTCCTTGTAGAAGCAAACTTCTGTATTGTGGTATTCAGGGGGTTTTGTGTTGCAAAGTTTCACCAATTTGCAAGGCATGAAAATAATGTTCTTGTTTTTGTGGAACCTTGTAGGTTTAAATTTTTTGATGTGTGAAACTTTGACTTCTTAAATCTTAACTCATAACATTGGCACATTTAGACGGTAAAACAACAATCAGTTCTGGATACGGGAGGCGAGGTAGACCAGGGCCAGATTGGTATGAATGAATGGTTCAGAGCCTCTGAAATTCAAGGCTTGTGTAAATAAACAGCAAGTTTGACCTGCAGTGACTTCACCTCACAACTTACAGGACTTGGATCTGCTGCTGATGTCTTGGTGTTGGATACCACATGACACCTTCAGCAGTCTTGTAGAGTCTATGCTTATGCCATGGTGCGCCAACAGCATATTAGAATATTGGTCATAATATTTTGGCTAATCTACATGCTTTCTGAACAGGGTTTCTCTTCTAGTGTGAGCAGATTAGTGAATTGTGTGTCAGCAGCTCCAAAGCCCTGTTTACTTTAGTTTCACTTCTCATAAAATGTGTTTGTGTGTGATGGTTTTTTTTGTGCGTTTCCCATATTTTTAAATATTACTTTCAGATGTCATTTAAAGCTTTTCATTATAGCTTGAGAAGAGACAATAGGGGGTGTCAATCACAAGTTTCATCACCATGCAATCCACAATTAGTTATTTTAGCCAACGATTGCTTTTTTTCAGTATATTAAAATTTGCTGAGATGTGATTAGACTTGATTCAATACTGGGGTCTTCATTTGATATGAAATATGATGAAATTTCACACAATGTTACATTTTTGTAAAAGCACAAATGCCCCCAAGAGGCAGATAATGTTAGAGCAGGTATGAAAATAAACACATGTCGGTGTTCCTCACTGCATCAGTATGGATTGATGGATTGTTGCATCACTACTGGCAGAGTCTATAACACATTATTTATCTTTTTGAAATCGGTCACTTTTCTATCAGACAGCTCTTCTATCTCACTCTTCACAGAAACATCCATTTGTTTGGGCTCTCTTATCTATTGTGATATTTTCAGCCCTGTTTGCATGTAGCATCTGAACATTTCCTCTTAATGTCTTCCTCATAATGCAGTTTCACTCAAAAGCTGTGACGAGCGCTGTGCAGGACAATTCATATCATGTCTGACTTATCTGCTGCTGTTGTGCAATTCAGTTCTCAGTAGTACTGGAATATTTTATTAATATATATACAATATTAATTAAAATGGACAGTTTTGTATAATCAGTGGGTATGAGTTTCATCATATTTTCAATTCTTTGTCTGTAAATGCTTTGTCAAATATAAATGTAAATCTTAATTAATCTGTGAAGTACTTTGGTTCAGTTAATGGTTTATCATTGTTTAATTATAAGAATGCTCTGGAAAATGTACTCAATTTGCTCTCTACCAGTTGGTCACAGTGTTTTGCACTTGCATCTATGACGCTTGCTAACAAGTACTGGACGTCTATGGCCTCTTTTTAACTGCCTAATAGTTATAGGGTTATGTCAGACAGTCTGGTGTGGACTTGGGAAGAGTTTGCTTATCAGCTGTTCTTCTAAATCAAGATCAGGATAAACTGTGTATGCTAGTAACTTGGAGACAGCTAACGGCTAAACATCAATGCTAGCTAAAATTAACTGTCACTCACAGATGATGCCACACCAGATACTTCACTGTGCACTTTCAGTTAAGAGTGTCTATTATCCATCATTAAACTTCTTTAAATTCAGCCCAGGTGAGAGGAACCTCCTCTGTAATGCAGTTTGCATCTGGAGCTAGCTAACGTTACCGTCGCTATAGCATTAGAAAAAAGTACAGTACAATACAAACATCAGGAAAACCATTACATTAACATTTTTGTCCCTTTTGTCAACATTGCTCCTCAGAAATGAGTGCTGTCATTTAAACATGTCAGTGGAGCTTTAGGTTGGTAGAAAAAAAACTGATGTTGCAGCTTGTTAGCATAGCTAACCATAGCTAATTCATCTCCCATAGATAGCAGTACAGTGTTTACATGTTTTGATAAGAACTGTTCAGGGCATTCAAAAGTGCAGTTGAAAAGAGGCTTATGTCATTCAAAATTTTTTTGCAAGAAATGAAATTATTATTAGTATTATTATTAGCTTGTTATGTGTCTTGTGTGTTTGACTATATCTGAAGCAAAGGGGAATCATTCCTTTAAAAATATATATTTGTATTTTTTTTTACCTTAACTTCAGTGACCAATATATTATTAGTATGTTTATCGTCCAGCCTCCAACTTCATTAATATCTGTGTTAAGGGTCTGTTTACTGGGGCTTCAGCTCCTGCTGTTGGCTTTTTGTCTTCACACTTGAGCTCAAAACAGCCTTTATTCTTCCTTTTTTGTGCCAAGTGTCAGGACCCCGCTGGGTTCGGAAATGCACCATGTTTATGCGAGCAATGAGCCTGACAGACATGTCTGGTAAGTGGTCCTCCCTCTTCACCTACACTCCATAACCGCAGACTGGGGCTCAAATCCCTCTGCTTGAGGATTCTCTCTTGAGGATTCTCTCTTCAGCAACTGAATTGAATATTGTAGTATATTAATGCCTGTAAGTGTTAGTGGTGTAAATCTTTGACTTCACAGTGGTTCAATTATGATTCCTTAGGGAACATTTGGATCACAAATGAATTCAGTAATTTTGATATAATACAGAATTATTTAAAAAATGCGCTTTTTAATTTTTTTTTCAGTCCTGGCCATACTATGTACAGAGATGACATTTATAGTCTATTAACAGTAATACTGCTGACCAAAATGATCAGCCAGCCAACATATTGATTAGGTTCTAATATAGACATTGAATTATTATTTTTTTAATAACTTGATAATTGTATTGGATAAAAAGTGTTTATTTGAAATAAAATGCAATATTAATACATTATTTTTTCCACAGTACCTTTCAAAAAGTTTGCTTATTATTAATATAAATTATTATTCTGCGATAACGTTTTCAGTGTAGATTTAAATACTAAACACTCAACACCAAAACATGAAATGTTTTAAAGGAGTTCAAGAGAAAGGAGAAGTTAGACCAATATAAAAATAGTAAATAAGAAATAATTCTCCATTTATAGTAATTGTTGATGCTTTAGAGCTTTCTCTGTTGCTATGGATCGTCTCAAGCTCTGTTTATCATAGAAACTTCATGCAAGTTTTAAAATATTACATATTACTCATATTAGAATCAGTACTTAAGACTTTAGAGTTTGTATCACTTCTCTAAGTAAGTAGTATTGTGTTGTCAGACACGTGATTCAGGTTCAGTTGCTGAATGACTGGATTTGAACCCAACTCTGCTCGTGCCTTTTGGTGTGCATGTCGTCTGTGTGTGTTTATGGTAATATGTGCATGTTTTGCTGTTTTATGTGTGTTTTATGGATGTGAACATTCCTTTGTGTGTGTTTGTGCTCTTGCAGTGTGCAGTCTGGTCCTGTTGGAATGTGCAGTTGTTCTTTAGTAATACAGCTACAGTCCATTTGATGCCATTCAGAGGATTTGTTGTATATATTTAGCCTGTAATTGTTCCCTTGTTCCAAGGCTGAGGTGTCTATGGACAGCAGTGCAGGGCGGTCATGGTGTCAGTAGGGCAACCTGACTAGCACATGAATATCCAATGTATGCAGATAGAATTGGTCTGCAGTAGCCGTTGGTGGGGTAACAAATCAGCATTTTACAAAAATGACTGAAAGTGTAAGACACCAAAGCATGTTATTTAAAACAATTTACCTATTCCACGTGTGCTTTTAGTTGTAAAAATGAGTAAAAAAGAGTAAAAACAAACATTTATGGAACTAGTTTGAGGAACAAAATTTTGGTTCTTGTCGATGCTCCTCCATCATCACATGGGTTTGTTAAACTACACCTACTTAATTTAACATACAGTGGAACCTCAGATATAATTTGCCCTTGTTATTGCACAGTTCGGTTATCGAGTTATCATTTTTCAGGGAATTTTTATCCCAGTTATTGTTCATCTACCTGGTTTTTGTTAGTGTGCCCACGTGACTCACCACTAATTTTGTGAAAACAAAGCATCCACCCACACGTTAGTCGTTCATTCTGGCTTTGTTTCTTGTTGTTTCTCATTGATGACTCTCAAAACAAAGGTCACCGCCTGAAATCTAGTGTGTAAACTAATTGCAGCCGAGAACAGGTGTATAAAACAAAGGCTGCTGGCTGGGCCACACCGGCACACTCTTAAAACATAGCATAAACATGTGAGAGTGATGTTAAATGTTCATTTATCTATTTCATTAGTCTTTTGTATTTAGTTCTCATTGTTTTCTGTATGTAAAACTATAGTTATTCTATATAACATGTATTTTTTGTAAATATTTTAGAGTGTCTAGAATGGATTCATTGGATTTACATTATTTCTTATGGGAAAAATTGCTTCAGTTATCATTTGTTTCGATTATCATCAGACACTTTAGACCAGATTAATGATGAAAACCAAGGTTCCACTGTACTGAAGTATTGGTTAACCAAACCAGGTTTTAGATTATTCAAGTGATGCTGAATTGTCATAAGAAGAGGTTTGGAAAGGGTTACACCAATGCATTAGCATATGTAATGTTGCGACTCATTTCATGGCTGGTTATTCTAATATTAGTATGTTTTTCGGAGCATATAAACATTTAATAGATTCTGATGTTATTGGGGTGCCTAAAATATTTACAGTGTTGTGCCTGTGTATACATTTCAGGAAAATTTTGTTTATTTGCTGAGTTTAGTATACTGTAAAACAAACAAAATATTTAATGTCAGAACTTTTTGTAAAGGCTGTATTGTATTTTTCCAATATTATTCTGTAAATTTCTGTAAATGAACAAGTTTGTACATGTTCACATAGAACCAGGGATGCCTAAATGTTTACATATGATTTTGCCTGCATATTCTTAATTGTTTCCATCTTATTCAGAGCAAAGGGAGGGATAATGGCATGTATTTACATAATTTATTGATGTCTGTTATAGAAGTACTGATACCCATTTTACACTCAGAAAAGAATTGTTGGTTAATATATTACGATAACAGTAACATCCTGTTTAGCTGTAAGCCAGGAGGAAAAGCATCAGTGTTGTATGAGCGACTCCACCTCATTCTGCCCAGAACAGCTGAGGAGCCCGAATTATGGCATTGACCCAAAGTCCAGATCACCCTTCACGGCATAAAATATTCAACAGGTGCCTCGACATGCACCAGAGAGAAAGAGTGCAGACAGAAAAGAGAAGTTTTTGCAAACATGTCAGCTGTAGGTGATTATGTATCAAGCTAACATTGATGTCTGGTGTCAGTGGAACCATCTGTACTGGAATAGCAATGGCGCATGGGGATGACATCAACATGTGGATAGTACCAAAGCTACGGCTCATCTGACCTTTACTGATACCCCCAGTAGACGGTCTTCACACGGGACAAAGATGTTCTGGAAAATGGGGATGCGCAAGGTACTAAACTGTTGGCACAGTTAAACTTGGTATAAGTGGTTGTACTATTCATCCAATGTAATGCTGATATACAGTATGCAATTATTTGAGGAACATAAATATCCTGTTTAGCCTCATGTTTCGCATCCGTGAGTATTCTGATTATTTGAGCAGTATTGATAATTTAGCCAATGTTGTGATATTAGTGGTGGGCAATAGTAATCAATAATGTGATGAATTACATCCCAGTAGACTCTTCTCAGAGTATATCATGTGCAGCAGTACTTCTAGAGCTATTGAATGACTTCATGTATCATGAAATAGCAAAATTTAGACCATTTATAGAGGACCTGTACAGCCATAAACTATAGTAAACATTGATCTGTACACTCATTTCTAATATGATGGAAATATCTATGTATTATTCAGGCAGGATAATAAATTTGCTGCTAGGGTTTGACCTGTGCTCAGTATAAGCAATAATGATAGTTTGCGTAATTTGACTGCTTTGGTTTAGTCATTGTATATTATGATGTATGATTACTATTGATATATGCTGCTATTGGATGCATCATTGAATTTATATAGTGACAGTGCTCTGTTATGGCTTAGCAAAAATAGCCACTAAACTGGTTAATGTAGTATTTCAGGTATTTTTATAGTACTTTAACTGAATATTGTTCTTTCACAAAAATAGCTCAAGATACTGAACAATTATAGAGTTGTAGTCTAGTATTGGTCTGGTTTTGCTTCATGGAGCCACCTCTGAAGCAGCTGTCACTTCAAGGCACGTTTTGCTAGCCCATTGTCCCTCAGTGCCTGGCAGAGAAACTCGAGCTAGTCACAGAGAACGGGTATGGGGTTACTGGATGAGCTCAAGGACAGACCAACAGCTTATCTGCTATGTCTTAGCTCTGCTTCAACTGGCTAATCATACTAGCTAGTTAACAGGTTAATCCCATTAGCTAGTCAACAGACTAATAATGGTTTCTACTTAACAGGTTAATCCACTTAGCTAGTCAACAGGCTAATAGTAGTTGCTAGTTAACAGGCTAATCAGAATAGCTAGTTAATGGGCTAATCACAGTAGCTAGTTAATGGACTAATATCACTAGCTAGTTAACAAACTAATCACACAAGCTACTTGCAGTAGCATCCTAACTGAAAAAGTTAGCATGTTGGTATGGGGACTGGGGGTAAAATTGAGCTAATTAACAGGCTAATCACAGTAGCAAGTCAGCAGGCTAATCACAGTAGCTACTGTGATTTTTAAATTTGAAAGAGTAAAATTGACATATATTTTCCCTCAGAAGTAGTTAATCCACCTTGTTTGTAGTCTGAAGTTGGCTTCTTTTGTCTTAAACTGGAGCTGTGAGGCTAATAACTAGCAGTTTATAATACTCAGCATTGTGCAAACCACCATGCTTTCCTAATGTTGGCAATGTGTCTTGCTTATATTGGTTTAGCACATTTTTTATATTCATATAAATATGCCAAATGTGGATAAAATTCAGACTTCATCATGTTATAAATGTTAGCATATTTTGTCAATTTTATAGACAACTTCAAGTTATTTTGGAACTATATGCCCCACTATGACATTACGTTGTATTTACAATCAACCAAAAGCTCATTAACTAAAAAGATTAGAAGGTAAGATTTTAAAGGAGGCCACAGCCACCACTTAGCATGGAATGACTGGCATTTATTAAGCAGCTGCCTTTCATTCATTGTTGGTATTATAAGCATTTTTAACTGTTTTTTAACTTTGATAATCCC
>BRDA01054425.1:0-16058 GCA_036984385.1 Crenuchus spilurus | reverse complement strand
AACTATAGTGCATTGTTTATGAAATCCATGAAGTGCTACAGAGAAAAAGAAATTTTATTTATGCAATGAACAACACATACATTAAATTATCATTGCAATAATGATTAAGAAATATTAATATATGACTTCCTAATTATGATGTATATTTTACTAATGAATACTAGTTACTATTAATGATAAACTAATCATAACTTTATAATATAATATATTATAATATATATAATATAAAATATAATAATAATAATAATAATAATAATAATAATAATAATAATAATAATAATAATAACATTAATATGAATAATACAATTTATTTTATTCATTAATAAAATAATAATACATTATTAAATATTATTATTAAATATTAATAAACTGTTAAAAGCATGTAGCATAAAATTATCACTGAATTGTATACTTATGTTTGGACTGTATGGTCAGTAGACCTCATTTACATTTAATCATAGTTAATTATTCAGTAAAAATAAGAATCATTGCATCTGAATCTTCCCACTTTACCCCATTGTGTTCAATTGTTGCTATTTAGGACTTCGTCAGATTACTTAAATTACTTATGAACAACTTGTGTTTACATTTCCCCCCAGCTCATATCTGGTATTAGGATAGCTTTCTCTAAAACTCACCTGGTTATGTCCAAACCTGGAGCACCTGATGACCAGTCATCTCTTCTCTGCTCAGCTTAGCTCATTTCATTAGTCAGGTAAGCTAACTTTAACCTTGTAGGTGATGTATATTCTCTTTCAGGCTGTTGACGGTTCCTAAGCAACAGTGAAGTAAACATGAGTGGACTTGTGGGTACAGTTACGTGCTGTAGAAGTCACCGGACGTCGGTGGAGGAGGCGGTGAAATCAAGGCTCTCAAAAACTTTCTAAATGTATTTTAAATCAAAGTGAAAAGCCAAAATAGTTAGAGCCGCACTGCGCAAAACGTTTACTCCTCAGGGACTTTAAATGAAGCACCAAACTGCGCTGAACAAGTTTTAAAACGTTTTAAAAACCTTGTCTTTAGCTGAGTCAGAATTATGAGTAATTGCAGAAACGTGTATGATGATTTTGATTTGTCAAACGTTCACTCGAGTCTAATTTGAATGGCTAATGTCGGTCTTACTATAGAAACAATGCTCGTGCACAGCCCTATGGAGAGACTCTGCATTACGTCATTGAGCTGAGCTGTTAGTCGGCGGCACAAAACCAAAGTGAATCAACTATCAGCTGCATCCGTAGAGCTGCAGTGTGTTGGAAACCAGAAACTGCAATTAGATATAAATGACGTGCTGTAGTTGTACACGCACACGGGGGATATCACAGCTTGAGGTTTTCGCTTTGGTGATGCCGTGGATGGCTGGTGAGTAGCAAGTGCACTGCGAGCTGTGCTACCTCTGCTAGCTGAGCTTCACAATGAAGTACTTCGTTATCCGGCTTGTTTGTAGCCTTCATACAGAAAATGGATGTGTCTAACAACGTAAAAACACGGCTCAAGTCCGTTTCTGTATTTTGTGTGCCAGAGGAAGAAATATAGCTGTTAAAGCGGCGTGTTGACGGTTTCACATCAGTTGTGGTTATTGTGCTATTTCAGGTTGGTGTGTTTTGTTGTTGCCAGCTCACAGAGAAATATGAGTAATACAGCTGTGTCGCGGTTAATAATATAGTTAATTTTAATCACCAAACAAATCAAATCAAGAGAATCAAAACAATGTATTTCTGTAAAGCACATCCAGTCAACTTTCAATAGGTTTTACAGTACTGCTCGCATTGTATTACAGAGCAGCCCAAACATCATTTGTCAGGTTACATGAACACGGATTTGTCAGGCTTTCTGGTAGTGACTATCTGAGTTTGGTCAATGTTCTGACAGCTCACAGTCCTGTGATTAATGATGTTTTTAACAATAAAAAGTTTGACTGAGGAGCAGAGGAGCTTGGGCAGTTTTTACAGGTGGTGAAAACTGTCCAACGCATCACAAGCACCCAAATGCCTGGACATGGTGAGAAAAGATCGTCAAGGACGTTTCTCATCCAAACCATGGACTTTTCACCCTTCTCCCATCTGGCAGATGTTACAGGAGCCTCCGCTCACGCACTAGCAGGCTCAGGAAGCGCTTCTTTTCGGAGGCTGTGATGCTACTGAACTCTGCACAGCCACTTAAAACTATATCATTGCACTGCCGCTTATCTCTACATCGTTGCACCTCTGATCTGTTCATGTTATTGTACTTCACATCTGCTACCTCACATATACATACTATGTCATTGCACTGCCACTTAACTACATCACTGCACCTCTGCACTATTCATACACTTTATATCTGCTACTTAACATGCACGTGCTCTCAAAGTATTATTATTTGCAGTTAACATATTCAGATTTCTACAACTCACTGTAGCAACTCGATTATCTACTGCACTTTATGTAAATGACACTATACATTGCATTCTGGTTAGACGCTAACTGCATTTCATTGACTTGGTACCTGTACCTGACACAATGACAATAAAGTTGAATCTAATCTACTGTTAGATATCCTAAAGGATTTCGATATTTTGTACATGCACTCACAATGATCATTTTGATGAGTATGTGATAATTGTATATTTTTGCCCATAGAACTAGTGCTTTTGTTCAGTATCACACAACACTATACTAATAAAGGCCAATTCATATTCGTCATGATGTGTTGCTGAATAAAAAATAATGTAAGAGACACAATTTGTCTGCTAGTGTGGCAGAGCCTATTACATGAATTTTATAAAAGGGCACAGATGTACATGCAAATAATCTATTCCAACATTATATGCTCTTAAGAGATGGTTCTTCAAAGGTTGTTTAGTAAAGAAAATGGTTCTGAACAGTACCATGAGCTCAAAGAAGCCAAAGGGCTCTTCAGATTGATGAATGTGGTTGATGAAGATATCCTCTATTACAAGCTCGACATCATAACTACAGCAGAACCCTATTGAGGCTGCATAGAACCATCTACAACAAATTCCTCGTCAATCTGAAGAATCCTTTCACCATGGAAAGAACCCTTGGGTTCTCTGAGTGTTCATGGTACTATATTATTACAATTTTCTTTATTAAAGATCCCTTGATGAGCCATCTATTTTAAGAGTGTAGCATATTGCACTTCAAAATCTGTCACCTGAATTATAACTTGGAATCTTTATTAGTATAGTAATCTCACAATACTTCAATAAGAGTCATTGGGCAAGACTTCCAATTATACCTTTGCTATCAAATGTGAATTAAGTTGGCCATTTGCCAATTGTAAATATAAGGGCTTGAATGTCCAGTAGGCAGGTTCAGTACAGAAATGTGGGGCTGTTAATATCAGAAAAGTTTGAAAAATACAATGTCTATAAAATCTGTAACTCTGATTTAAATCTTTTAAACATTAGCTTAATTCACGAAAGCAAATAAATGTAGATAAATACATTTTGCAAACTAGTTTAAATAGAATAGTTCACATATAGCCTATCCATTGCAATATATGCAGTCTTATGTCAGAACAACAGGTGGCAATGTTAGCACATCAGCATTTAAATAACTTTTTTAGTTATTTCTTCAGAATGTTAAAGGACTTGCTGGAAGATGGCTATAAATGTGTTAGGAACTAACAGTCAGTTTACTCTGAGTTTAATGCTGACAGATTAAAGTTCCGTCATAGCCAGAATAATGCTAGCAATGCAATCGCTGCCCTGGGTGGTGGTTTACATGTGAATTATAATGTTACCATTATTATATTCTGCCAGAATTTCCCATCAAATAAAATCATGACGGTACATTACTCCTTCAACACTGGTGAATACATATGAGCACATCCACAGTACTGGGAAACAGTTCTGGGAAATGAACTTGTCCAAGTAAGTTAAATTAGACACTCTGAAATCAGATATTTCCTATTGTTTTACAATTTTTTTCTGAAAATTGGCCAAGAACCAAGTCAGTGCTTTAGATTCTGTTACATGGTTTGCTTTGTGCATAAACTTGCTTGTTTATTAAAACATTACAGTTTTATCATTATGGCACAAGCGTATTTTGGGCATAGACCTCATTCCTGACGGTCCAACCTACAATATTTGATCTGTGCCTGTTAAATGGAAACCGTAACTTAGGTAATCTAAAAATTACCCAATTCAACACCACATATTTACAATGATTTAGAAAACAAAAAACCTTCCAACATGACAGATGATAAAATGTGTTCATTTAATGCAATTTATACCATCAATTATATCCACTAAATACAATTCATAATAAATTGTGTAAGTTACATGGAAACCATAAGAATTCCCAGTACTGCAGATATGCTCATGTACTATTAAGGCAGATAACCATTTTTAAGTTTTCCTGCTAACTGAGAAAGATCTTAAATATACACAACTCACAAAAAATTAGGGATATTTGGCTTTTGGGTGAAATTTATGGAAAACATAAAAAGTTCATGTTACAGTGATATTATATCATGAAAGTTGGGCATTTAAATAGAAGTATGTAGTGGTGATTTCCTCTCAAACAATTTGATACAAAAGCCAACAAGTGGTGGGTAAACCCCAACAAAATGTCAATGTGTCAATAATGTGTCATGTACCCTTGAGCATCACATAGGTTTTCTCTGGGATTCAGGTCTGGAGAAAGTGCAGGACACTCCATTTGAGGTACCCCAGTCTGCAGCAGCCATTCCCTAATGATGCGACCACGATAAGCTGGAGCATTGTTGTTAATTGTAGATGAAATGAGGCCTGTGTTGTTCATGCAGAGGCACAGTAACTGGATTAATGGTGTTATTAGAGTAGTCTGGGCTTGTCACTGTACCAGTCACACAGTGTAGCGCAGTTCTGTGTTGACTAGACACACTAACACCACGACCACCAAAGGCCCGTCTGGTGACAGCAGTGACTGATGCATAGTGTCTCCTTCATGTCTCCAACATCGTTGGCGGACATCATTTCTGCTCAGCGTGAATCGACTTTCATCAGTGATCAGCACTGAAGCCCACTGGTCCCTCGTCAAGTGTAAATGCTCCCTGACCCATGTAAGATAATGACGCCTGAGTCTGGTGGTGTGGTCGGGTACCCTTGCAAGTCGTCTAGCACGCAGACCATGCTGATGTAAACAGTTTGAATGGTCTGACGTGACACTTGGGTGCCTCTCACCTCCCTTAAATGTGTCTGGAGTTGTGTGGCATCATCATCCGATTCTGCAGGGCTCACAATGAAGCAGGCATCAGTGTGTGATGTGGTCATCAGTGGGACATTTGGCAAAAGGATGTCCACTTCTCTGCCTTTCTGCGACTCCTCCAGTCTCTCTGTATCTCTGTTACAACCTGCAACCTTAATCCAATTAATGGTTCAAATAATGGCTGTTGTGAATTTTGCCGTTAAGCTTCTTGTTAGAGAACAGAGTTGTGCAAAAAGTTCTGAAACACTGAACAGTTTGACATGTGCATTCAAAAGTTTAGAGAAGGTCACATTAAGTTCACCTGTTAGAGTGTATTTTAGCTTCATCCTGAATTTTCACCTGAAAGCAAAATGTTCTTAACTGTGTGAGTAGTGTATATGTTCATTGGTGATTCACTGTGATTTATTGAAAAGCTGGAAAAATATGGGTTGAAATATGTTGAACAACATCAACCATACCTAGCAAATAAGTAGCAGCCTCAGCATACATCAAAATAGTCAGTCATGCTAACTTGAGGAAGAATAAATGCAATACATTCAATATCTCAGGCTTAAGTTATGGTGGCATTAAAAGATGCATGTATTTACAAATAAAGTTCAATCCAACTTTTTTTTTACATATAAACTGAAATGTTGAGTATTAATTTCAGGGTCACCTAAAGTTATTGTGTAGGGTTAGGGAACAGTCTGTGTGATATCTCTTAAGGTAGACTGTTCAGACACTAGAGGGCAGTCATGGGAGTCTACAGTATAATGAATGGAGTTTTTTGGCTTTATCATAGCCCTGGTGCAAATCATTGTTGGATAAATACAATGCAATGTCTGGCTTAGAATGGATTGACAGGCATCACTGTGTGTTTGGAGCAAAAAAATGAGTTGTATTTGATGAAAATGGCTATAAATGAGGGTTGGACTATATGATTTGGGATTGTATGGCATTAAAAATAAGAAAATGGAAAGATGGATTTCACTAAATTATGTCAAATTCTGGAAGCAAATGTGTGTCAGTGAAGCAACAGACACTGAGACACTGGCTTATACAAAAGCACAATGATCCAAAATGTCATAATCTTAAAAAAGTGCAAGCTGAAGCTTTTGAAAGGGTCATCACACTCCCTGTTTTTGCCTTAAACATGCTGTGCATATATCCCAGAAATATTTGGTGAAAATGTCCAAAACATGATGATAAAAAAAACAACACAATTCTGTCTCTAAAAACTTTTTCTGAAAGATATTTGAACATGACCAGTCCTCATGACCATTAAAATGCACACATTCACATCAATTCTGCATTAATATGGCAAGTCACAAATTATAAAACGGATAGTTCCTTTCCTAAAATCTGATTGGCTGAGCCGTGTTCTGAGCCATTGTAAAATCCACCATATACCCCAGCTCTGACTCTGACCTCTGAATGATGTATTAATGTGCTGCGAGTTTAATGACTTTAGATAAGAAAGTAGTTTGCAGCACACTGGGAATGTAAAGTTTTAAGGTCACTTTTGATTTACTGGGTGTGTTAACGATATATGAAAGTGATGGACAGAACTGGAAAGAATGAAAAAAAGGCATGCTGAAGTTAACAACAGGGAGATAGAAGTGTTGGAAAATGAAGAAATGACGAAGGCAGTGAAACGGATGATGTGGGCTGTTCATTGTTTTCAGACATGGTGTGCTGAGAAAATAAATCGCTGTTGATTTTTAAAAAGTCACCAGAGTAGAGCTGAATCACATTCTTCATCAGTTTTATGCTGCAGTGAAGAAGAGAAAAGGTGAATCATATGATTTCAGCAGCTATGTTTGCTTACATGTGGGACTGAACAGGCTATGAAGTGTAATATACCAATATCAGATGCTGTAGATTGATATTTACCCTCATGTTGCCTGGCAACAGTTTACTGTTTACAGTTTACAACAGTTAACTGTTTGCAGACTGGTGGAAGAATAGTTTATTGTGAATGATTAAAAGAATGAATTCATATGAATTGAACACTTTTGTGTTTTATCATGTTTTTTTGGTGATCAACATTTTATATAAGCAATAAACCACTCAAGACCATGTATTACTGCAATTTTATCACGGGAAAGGAAGTTTTATATATATATTTTTTTTTTTTTTTTTTTTTTTTTTTTTTTAAATAAGCAGTAACTTACAATCTGCTGGTCTATTGGTTTAACATTTTATCATTAATGGAATAATGTTTGACATGTTGCTCACATGCATTGCTGAGTGTACTGAGAGATGAATTTAAGTTGAGGTGCTGGCAACTTATTTTCTTCAGTTATTTTAGCTAACAAACTAAAATAACTTTGATATATTAAATTTCTCTTATTATTCAGTGATGGCAGAGATTTAAAGTTGAATCTCACATTGTCTTATGCCCTCACTTGCCAGCTCATTGGGTACATCTACATTTATTGTCTATTTCAGCTCCTCTGACCATATAGATGCACGTTAGAGTTTTACACTTGCAGACTGTAGTCCATCTGTTTCTCTGTATACTTTAACCTCCTTTCACTCTGTTCTTTAATGATCAGGTTCCCCACAGAACCACCACAGAGCTGGTATTATTTGGGTGGTGGATCATTCTCAGCACTGCAGTGACAATGATGTGGTGATGGTGTTCGTGTGTTGCCCTGATACAAGTGGATCAGACACAGCAAAGCTCCTGATGGTTTTTAAACACCTAAGGGTCACTACTGGAGTGAAAATAGTTCTCCAGCCAACAGTGTCCATTGGGCAGTGCCCTGTGACCACCAGTAAAGCATTAGAGAATGACCAACACAAACAGCAGCAATAGAAGAGCTACTGTCTGACTTTACATCTAATAGAGTGGATCTCCACCAGCTTTGTTTTGTCTTATCCACTTGTACTGGTGCAACACACACTAATACACCACTAACTCATCAGTGTTACTGCAGTGCTGAGAATGATCCACCACCCAAATACAGTCATGGCCAAAAGTGTTGGCACCCCTGAATTTGTTCCAGAAAATGAAAGTATTTCTCCCAGAAAATTATTGCAATTACACATGTTTTGTTATACACGTTTATTTCCTTTGTGTGTATTGGAAATTGCCCACACCTGTTACTTATCATAGGTGAGTTTGAATGAGCATCACATGCTTGAAACAAAGTTATTTACCCTCAATTTTTAAAAAGGTGCCAATAATTTTGTCCGGCCCATTTTTGGAGTCTTGTGTGAAATTATGTCAAATGTTCCTTTTTTCCTCTGTTTTTTTGTGTTGTTCCAATACACACAAAGGAAATAAACATGTGTATAACAAAACATGTGTAATTGCAATCATTTTCTGGGAGAAATGGGTGCCAACACTTTTGGCCATGACTGTAATACTTGCTCTGTGGTGGTCCTGTGAGGGTCCTGACCACTGGAGAACAGGGTGAAAGGAGGCTATCAACATATACATAGAAACAGATGGATTACAATCTAATATTAGAAGTACAAAGTCCATCTATATAGGCAGTGGTGCTGATAAAAACCAACAGTGAGTGTATAGTGTTTTTAAATTTTGGTTTCTCCACCCAAATTGTTACTATTACTATTGTTACTGAGTCCCAAAATAGTCTTTTAGATGTTATGTAAGGTACCAATTTAATCAGACTCTACAAAACTATATTATAAATATAATGTTAATATAAATATATGTAAACCATGATATGATTCTGTTGTGATTTTAAACTATTTCTGACATGTGGAAATATATTAGTTTATTACTTTGGAATGCAAGTTATATCAGAAAAAGTGAAAGTGCACACCTCTTGACCCATGTGCTTGTACACACAGATTAATTTGACCTCTGCATTTAACCCATCTGTGCAGTGTAAAATGCATACATACCGGTGTACACACATACTAGAGGGCAGTGAGTACCCTGGCCCAGATTGGAGGGCATCTGTGTCCATGGTGCCCAGGGAGCAGTTGGGGGTTTGTTGCCTTGCTCAGGGATATTTCAGCCAGGTCTGATTGTTCAAGGGATTAATAAAGCAACCATTTGGTCTCAAGTCATGACATTTTAGGCCATGGCTTCCCCCAGAATAACACTTTCTCATGTTGACTCTGACTAGAAACATGACACAGCATTTTTACACTTTAGATCACTCGTGCACTCTCTAGAGTTTTGTGGTCATGTTTTTGGTTTGAATGTGGAGTGAGCAGACCTCCCTTTTAACTGGTTGTGATAGATACTTTGTGAAGATGTTCTGAATGAATATTTGCAAAGGAAAATGTATGGTTCATTTATTTTCTTGTGGAAATATAATAATAATCTTGTGGCATAATGTAATACTTTAAATGGTACAAGACAGTGATCTCTTACTTTTTCAAAATAGGGTCAGGATCATGGTGCAACTTTGCTCTGTGAAAAATCTCTACTGAGAAGGAGAGAGAGCCAGTGAAACTCTGCTTTGTGTAATATGGGTAATTATCTTGCCTTAGGAATGTAACATTACAGGCCATAAATTACAGTGGTCCTTACCCCAGCTATTGCACTGTAGCCTCTTTATTTCATTAATTCCCATATATTATGCTAGTGTATAGAGAGAGATGCCTGGGAAACGCTCTGAGACATAGCAACTGTGGTTGGAGCTAAGGGAGCCGACGAAGTCAGGTAAGAATGTAAGCCTTGCTCATTTGAAGTTAAAGATAGAGGCAGCACAGGCTGGAGCCTGACAGTTTCTAATTTCAGTGAGCTGCTCTCGCCTCAGTGCACTGCTTTTGTTGTGGTGGTGGGCCTGTAGAGAAGTAAGGGGGTTGTCTAAAGCAGGAGCAACATTACAGACAACAGAACTGACACAGTGTAAATACGGGAGAGAGTTGGACGATGGTGCTTTCTGAAGGGTATGTCATGTTGAAGGTCTTTGCTGTGTTTGTCTTCATTGTGTAATTGATTTTTGATGACTTCTTTGTTAATGTGTGTGTCAGATTTATGTGGATTTTATACTTGTCATTATTACTGTTGTACAGAGACGTGTCATTGATTGAAATGCACCTTTTGAATGTAATGCAAATGGTTTGTTGACCTGTTGATCTCTGTATGATCACAGTATCTCAGTACAGTATACAGCTTAATGAAGACACTGCATGCATCTGCCACAATACGTTTTTACCCCTATTACTCTAGAGTTTTGAAAGGCCTTGTACGTTATTTTAGTGTCCAGTTAAGTGCTTTTTATTGTGTAACTTTAACAGGCTAATTAAATCTGTTATTTTAAATACTTAGTCTTGAATGAGACATTCAGAGATGTGAGGTTTAATTTGTTAATTTTTTGGTGAACATGTTCATAAGTGTGTCGTTGGGTACTGCTCCCATATTTGTGGATTGGGGGCGGCACATTCTCTGAAATTAATCATGCATTTCAGGCTGAGTGCTGATGAAAAGAATGGGTTTGAAAGAGCTGAATCTGTGAGATTGCCTGATCATATGCCTGTTTCTGTCTGATGGTTTAATCCATGTGCTGGCAAGTGATGCTTGGGAAAAAAAAGTCATTTGGATTGGGTTCCCCCAATTGATCGTTGAGAGGTTGAGGAGTTAGATGTTGGTTGTTTTCCCAAAATACACCATGCAGCTTTATGAAATTTACAATGGAGTTCATTTGTTTTGTGTTTATAACGGTTAAGGTTTACATTTCTTTGCAAAGTATTAATGACATTATTCTTTCATTGTGTTTTAGTCAGTATATGAGCATTCTCCTTTTCAGCATATTATTGTTCAAGTACTTCTGTTTAAGGTTACATTGAGGCTGCAGAATATATTGTTTGTAAATAATTATGAGACTAGGGCAGCTGTGGCCTGGTGGTTAGGGATCTGGTCTTGTGACTGGGAGTCCTCTCGTTCGGTCCCCGGGCAGATCATAACTGAAGTGCCCTTGAGCAAGGACCCTAACCCCCAACTGCTCCTGGGCGCAGTGGATGGGGCTGCCCACCGCTTCAGACACATCTCACAGTCTTTGTGTGTGCGTGTGCGTGTGCGTGTGCGTGTGCGTGTGCGTGTGCGTGTGTGTGCACGCGCAACTGCATGGATGGGTTAAATGGGGAGGACAAATTCGACTGTGTGCAAATGACTCTGGCAAGAAAAAGTTGAATCTATAAAAATGACTAGTATTGCAGAGGGTTGCAGTATGCAAATGAGTTATCTACCTAAACGCTCCAAGTCTTTTCATTATAAACATCATGACCCATCATGGCTTCAGATAAGTGTTACTATGAGCACTTAATTTATTATATATTATTTTTTCCAAAAATAATGCAGACTAATGTACATACATAGCACAGTACTCACCAATACATTCTAATGTATCTCAAGGGCAGGCATATCAACACTGCTATGTATTAATTTAGCATTATCACGTAAATAGGGATTTATCCTTAGGTACATAGGACATACCTCTCTCCAGCCATGCTATTGAACAATACCTATAAAATTTTACAAATGCATACAAATCAAGGCCAAATGTTCAACATGATGGCTTGTTTGGCCATCCATTTCTCCATCAAGTTTGAGTATTAACAAACATGAAAAAAAAAACATTAATTAGATAATAATGAACTGCTATAACAGTTTGTATTAATGAAATGTGTGCAGTGCTTAGATTACTCAAAATAGTTTGTGTTTTGATATAGTTTTTGTTGATCTGATGCTGTGTTTTTTAAGTCAGATGTCTGTCCTGTACTCAACTGCTGGGTTCATTTCTCCTGCAGTTGTTCCGCGTTTGTTATTTCAGGCTGGAAGGACATGTATAACATATAAGTCACTGATATTTTTAGCCTGGTTCAGTGCTATCTGGCTGAAGTTCAAGCCTGAGATGCTACATATACAGTGTTTGTCAGGGTCTAAAACAAGGACTGTACAGTACCAGTCAAAAGTTTGGACACCACTTCGCATTTAGTTTTTATTTTTTTTTTTTCCTACACTGTAAATAAACACTGAAGTCATCCAGACTGTGAGTGAACACATAATGAATCATGTAGTAAACTTAAAAGTGTTAAACAAACCAAAACATGTTTTAGATTTTACTTCAAAGTAGACACACAACTGATGTCTCAAACACATTAAGAGGCAAGAAATGCAAGTCATGAACTCTTGACAAGACACAGCTGTTAACTGAAAGCCATTCCAGGTGACTACCTCATAAAGCTGACTGAGAAAATACCAAGAAAGCTGCATCTAAGCCAGAGGTGCCTACTGTGAAGAATGTCAAATATAAAACGGATACTATAGATACGTATGTCCTTAGAAATTGGTTAACAGTAATATGCAGGTTAATAATAGGTGAAACAAAGGGTGTGGTGATTTTTTTTCTGCTGTGACAGAAATTTAAAAAAAAACTTTGGTATCATAATTAACCAAATTATTTGAAAAGAGCAACTAATCCTTGTAGGCAATTTATAGGCCTAACCTTGAAAATGTTAAATTGGGGCTAGTGACAGAAATGTCAGATTTCTAAAATCTAATCTAAAGTTTTAGTTGTAGCACATACAATTAATGCCAGAACATCTATAATGACATATTATAGTCTGAAAGCATTAATGGAGAATATTTGAGGTGTGCACCTGATTTAGCAGTGCAATGTTCTTATTATTACATTAGTGCCCCCAACCACACCGTGATGTTAATCTTAACCAATGAGAACATGGGGTGGACTTGGTGTAGCCAATAAGAATGAGGGTCATATCTGTTTTAGTACTGGAAGAGCCTAAAACAGTGATGCCTCTGGTCGCAGTTGAGTTTTTTGAGTGTGTGGATTTATGATGCACCAAGAGAGAGCAGACCAATCACATTAATGTTGGGGCAAGAGTGTGTGTAAATATATATATGTACACATTACTGATGTCCTTGGCATGTAAATGATCTACACACTGTTATAGTACAGTACTCTGTGGCATTGCCTTTTAATTGCTTAGCTGGGATGAAACCATTAGGGTAGCCTTGTGCCAACTTGTTTGTAATTCTCTGAAAGTTTAATCCATTCCTCCTAAAGGAACTGGTGTAATTCCATTGAGTTTGTTGGACTTCTTGCTTGAACACACTATCAATTCATCCCACAAATCTTCTATGGGATTCAGATCAGGACTTTTTGATGACAGTGCATTATTGTTGTTGTCTGTAAGCTATTTGTTACAACTTTGGAGTGATGTGATGGATTTATATCTTGCTGGAAGACCAATTTGCAACCACGTTTTAGCTTTTTGACTTGAGAGATTGCTTCTGCATTTGTAAATAATTCTTTTTATTATACCATCTGCTTTTTAAAATGCACCAGTCAAACTTGCACTTTCAAACTCGTGATCTTCTGGTCATAGTGGCAGCATTTTAGACCACTGAGCCACTCTGGGCTCATATTTTTATTTTCAACAGCTACCTAATTTCAGTTTCTAAAATAAACTACTTTGGAATTTTTGAAAGGTGATATATGGTTTACTTTTTAGTAAATTTGTATTCTTTGGCCTTTAAAATCTCTTCATTGTCGTGTCAAATTGTCAAAATAGTGTATAGATAAGTGAAGTGCTATATAAGCAATAGTGACTGTGCCAGATTATTTTGGTTTTCACCATTTTTTATTTATAACAGTAATTATAATACGGTGTATAAACATGTTATTGGCAATGTGTAAAAACCGGCATTCTATAGAATACCTAGGCAACGTATACAATCCCTGTTGTTATCAGGCAAGGTATGAAATGTCATCATATTTCATACATTTCCTAGTCATTCTATAGAACACCTAAATGACAAACAGGCAGACTGTAGAATAACTGGTAATTCCAGAGCTAATACATGCAGAAAGACGCCGAAAGTCTCTCCAGAGAGGGGACGCATGCATTTATCAGACTCCGAAGCCCACCCCCGGGGGTGTGATGGCAAGGCATTTTTTGACTCTGGATAAACTCGAGCGGATCGGCAACCGTCAAGGCGCCGACGTCTCATTCAAGTGTCTTCCCTATCAACTGTCAATGGCAGCGTATAGGCCTCCCATGGTCCCTACCGGTAACGAGGAATCAGGGTTCGATTCCGGAGAGGGAGCCCTCTTTAATTTTTTGACTGTTTGTTACTAAAGACTTTTCCAATATGGGCATTTCACACTTGGCCTGAGCAGTTCTTGTCATTCTTTATAATGCCTAGGCATTTTATGTAATGCCTAGGAAAAGTATAGAACAATGCAGATATTTCATACCTTGCCTGACAACGACAGGGATTGTATACATTGCCTAGGTATTCTATAGAAAGCCGGGTTTTCATACATTGCCCGTAACTATATTTAGTATATACTAAAACATGCCTTAATATCACTAAAATAACATTTTCAGACAATATTCATTACATTATACTTTTATTGTTGATTTTATTACTGTTTAAATAGCTCCTAAGGCCTTTCAAAAATAATGTAAACACATTTGTGGTAGTATTTGAGCATTCATAAATCATTTAATTTGTAGTTAAATTGCATTGGTGGTCAGACAATGTGTAGTTCTATTTGATTGTGATAGGACACTCTGTCACTGTTGTCCACAACTGTAGTAGGCCACTCTTTTCACAAGGGAAGGAGTCCCTTTTGAGACAGGCATAGTCCAGTTCTCTGATGCTGTAGCAGTGTAGCAATATTAAATATATATGAACATTTCTGATTGGTTACTGTTTAAAGTTCCCTTTGGTGTAAATATAAAGCAACAGTTCACCCAGAAATTATTTTACAAATTTACTTATTTTGCATGTAGAGTGGAACTTCAGCATTAATCTGCTCTAAAGTGTCATAACTGAAACTAATAATAACTGAAGCAATATCTCTCATAAGAAATAATGTAAATCCTATTAATCTGTTCCAGACACTCCAAAATATTAACAGAAATACATTTTATATAGAATAACTATAGTGTTACATACAGAACACAATGAGAAATAAATACAAAAGACTAATGAAATGGATAAATGAAAATTTAACATCACTCTTACAGGTTTATATATTCGTACAGGCTGCTATGTTTTTTGCATCCATTTTCAGGTGGTAGTGCTGCGCGCCATCACTTTAGTTTGTTGTGAGCATTATGTTATACTCACTCAACGAGAAGCCATGATTGCATTAACAGTACATAACATCTCATTGTCCAGTTTCTAGAGGCTCCATTGTGACAGTGTTGGCACTTTCATTTTATTTTTTAATTGTTGGATCTGGCATATCGCACCTTCCTCTTCACAATACCCCATAAGACTTTCTGGTCCACACAGTTGTCTACCAGGAAGTTTTAGAGCACTTCATGCTTCATGCTGCTGACCAACTTTATGGAGATGTGGATTTCATTTTATAACAGGACTTGGCACCTGCACACGGTGTCAAAGCTGCCAGTACCTGGTTTAAGGACCATGGTCTCCCTGTTCTTAATTGGCCAGTAAACTCACCTGACTTTAACCCCACAGAAAATCTATGGAGTATTGTGAAGAAGATGTGATACACCAGACCCAACAGTTCAGAAGAGCTGAAGGACAATATCAGTGCAACCTGGGCTCTCATAACACCTGAGCAGTGCCAGACTGATTGACTCCATGCCACACCACATTACTGCAGTAATCCAGGCCAAAGGAGCCCCAACTAAATGTGACCCCACCAGGGAAACCAGGCCAAAGTCACTGGGCAATTTACTGAGATATCGTGTCAATATCATGTCACTCACATTAGAGACAAAACTTAGCCACTCTGTATTACTGCTGTAAATGAAAGATAACAGTCTTAGATATCTATCAGAGTACATATTTTGATAAAAAAAAAAACTTAAATTCACAAAAAAGTTGTTTTGAAAAAAACTAATTTTATAAATAAAAAAAAGACTTGGGGCGGCACGGTGGCTTAGTGGTTA
>BRDA01054423.1:0-20544 GCA_036984385.1 Crenuchus spilurus | reverse complement strand
CTGGTTTGTTTACTTGTTTGTTTACTAAATAATTACATATGTATTTATTCATAGTTTGGATGATTTTAGTATTAATCTACAATACAGAACATTTTTAATAATGAAAAAACACTGAATGTCCACAAGGTTTGTCCAAATGTTTGACTGGTTCTGTATGTGTACAATGGGCAGTGGTAAGCTGTACATCTGAGAAGACTGAAAGAGGTACATGCTCAAGCCAAAGAGTTTTCTGAACAGAAAGATGCAGATGAAGCTTTTCAGCAGGACAAAATATATTGTCCACTCATGGATTTTGGTCAGACTGTGTAAAATACAGGATGCATGGCAGTCTATTCTGTAGAGGGTACTAGAATTACAGGGAACCACATACTCTGTTGAGTTTGTAAAAGGAGAACAAATGAAAAGCGTTAAAAGTGTTGACAACTGGCCCTCTTGTTTTTATACCTTAAAGTAGATGTAACCTCCCAGTGTTTGAGCCAGCAATAAAGACTAGTGTGACCAGATTCTAACTCACCAGATGTGGGACAAAGACCATGTTTGTGTGGGACAATGTGGGACACCAATGCATCGAGGTAGTCTAAAATAACTTAACACATAACAGACTGCAAATAAAAACGTATATATATATATATACAGTCATGCTCAAACGTTTACACACCCCTTGAACTTTTTCACATTTTGTCACCGTACAACCACAAACTTAAATGTATTTTATTGAGATTTTAAATAATAGAACAACACAACGTACCACATAATTGTGAAGTGGAATGAAAATGATACATGGTTTTAAAAATTTTAATCAAATAAAAATCTTAAAAGTAAATCAAGCAAGGTGAGCAAGATAAGATGGGAGTGTAATTTCAGCAAGTGTAATAATAGCATTGCCAAAATCATATTCCCCCCACAAAATCCCCTATGAAGAAGCTACATTAAAATACTTCTGAGGGTAACATCTACACACCTAGATATTTGACATATGTGGGGTTTTACACCCCACTTACACATAATCCTCTGTGGAGCCTGTTAGAACAACATAAAAAAAACAGGACACTTAAACAAGCAAAACTGTTGCTTTGAACATGTTGCCAGCACCCCGTCAAAAAACCTGCAAGAAGCAACTTATTTTTCATGTAACTACAAAAAATATGCACCTTTAACTCTGCTGATTTTATAAAAGTAGGGATTTGAGCATTTAATCTATAGACTAAGACATTTGACCAGTCAAAGCTTAAACATTGTTTCTAAATATGAGCTGTGATTAATCAGCTTGGTTTTGCAGTGCAGGTGTCTCTGCTCAGGTTGTCACTATAATATAATGTGTGTCACAACTCTGTAAGCACACCTGATGTGTTTATAACTCAGCTCTGGGTCAGAGAACATTAAGATGTACAGTGTATTAAGTGTACAGTGTCATTATTTCTTCTGAAAAGATGCAAATCACTGAATTTAGATCAATAACACGAGATGATGTTAGGAGCTTTAGCAGAATCTCGGTTGTGTCTTTTGTTTTAACAACATTCTAATAATATGCATTTATTTAGGACTTCCGTTTTTTAACTATAACACAACTAGTGCTTTGTGAGATGTTCTGTTGTTTTCTGTGAAAGAAATTATGACAATATTAGTTATTTAACTACAGAAACAACAGAAACACAGAGTGTGATTAGTTCTGCCCACACCACTGTGTGATGCGCGTGCATGAAAAGGGGAGTTGGATTCTGCCAGGGAGTCAGAATTCGGCACAACACCGGCGCTGTTCTGACCTGATTTGCATTTGTGTTGGTAGGCGTGCGCTTAATCTGCGTCCACTGTTGACATGATCAACCAGCTCTCCCCGTCTCCTGATGACAGCCCTCACTGCTTTCCCCACACAGCTGTTTGAGAAATGCCAGATTATAAAAAACGCATTTTGAAAACTGGAGTCTGACTTTCAGTAACAATGCGGGACAATGTCTCAATTTGCGGGACGCGTGAAAAGTATTGAAAATGCGTGACTGTCCCGCACAAAGCGGGACATCTGGTCACCCTAATAGAGACTGATGTTGAGACAGACTCAGATTGTCTAGAAGATGGTATAGTTGTGGAGCAGACCAGTGTTCTGAGATTTAGTCATGCAGCAGACAGAACCTGTAATTCAGTTCCATCCTTTAACATGACTGAGTCAAGACCCACTAGTGCTGATGTCAGTTCTGAAGTAGAACCAGTTTAAACCAATATTGGCTCCAGTCCAGAACTTCACTCAGTTCCTATGCCTGCACCTAACAGGAGCAAAAGACCAAATTCAGGGCAGCATTCCAACCTGCATCATGACTCTGTGACAGTTTCACAAATATTGTGTAACTTTTGTGTAGCTTTTATTAAGATATCAAGACATCTTATGTTGTTGCCAAAGACACTGAACTAGGGAATGTTTTAAAATACTTTTATGTGGCAGCCGTGGTCTGGTGATTAGGGATCTAGTCTCATGACAGGAAGGTCGCCAGTTTAATCAGGTCATGACTGAAATGCTCTTGAGCAAGGCACCCAACCTCCAAACTCCTAGATGATAGCGCTGCTATTGTGTGTGTTTCACTACACAGATGGGTAAAATGCAGAGGTCAAATTTTAAAGGCCTGTATATCTGTCTGCTGTGCTTTGGCCAGGAGGAGATGGATCCAGCGGTGTTCCAGAAAACAAGCCTTAATTGTAGAAAACAAATAAATGGTGGCTATGAAACAAACCAAAGACCGTAGTTATGACTAGATGTTACGTGCACTGTGAGCACGTTGCGCAACCAGCCAATCACCTCCCTTGTTCGCCCTCGTTAGCTCCAGCCAATCACCTTGTGGACTTTGTATGGTGATGTGGGGCGTGGTCTGGACTACATAAGGAGCTGAGTCTTGCTCACCTGTGGAGAGAGCACACCTTAGGGCAGAGGATTAGAGTGGTGTCTGCACTGAGACAATATGGAAGCTTGGGTTCTGTTATGACTTCTGTATTTAGAGACTGCTTTTAGCATGGGTTGGGTTTTTGTATATATTTTATGTGTGATTGACCTTGGCTTGTTAAATGTGTTGGTTTGTACTTTATCCAGGAGTTACTCTTAAGTGAGGTTAGACTCACTTAAGAGGTTTGTGTGCTTTTCTCATCCATCTACTTAAGCACTTTAGTTATGCGTGTTTGGTGCAACTTGGAGTTACTCTACTGAGTCACTCACTAGGTTTAGGGGCAGGTGCCAGTCTTGTATTTTGTGTTAGGGAAGATTGGTCAAGCTGTTATGATTCTTTCTTTCGGCACTGTCCATTCTCCTCCTCTACTCATAAATAGTAAGTATTTTTAATATAGTCAAATGTCTCTCTCTCCCAGTCTCTTAATAAATGGCATTGTTTGTTATATCTGATTCTGGTCTCATTCTCCTTCCTTATTACACTGGTTCACGCACTTTTCCTGGGAATTTTAAAACTTTGTTACTCCGCCTTACCCCTAGACTGGGCGGACCTGTAACACTAGACTAAGACAAACAATAGACAATACAGTACATGACAACTGAATGGTGACAAACATACAATTACTTGAAGACATACAGTGACGCACCATGACTGTGACACATGAGGGAGCTAAATAGCAAAGTAATCTAGACAGATAATTAACAGCCAGGGCTGTGCATTGGACATCATGTGGCTGGGAGTAGAGACATGACACATGGATGATGTAAACAAAAGCACGTGGAGACAAGACGGCACATGGGAAACATAAACAAAGAGCATGTGACCGGATGGGGCCAGGGACGAGGGTATGTGCGGGAGGGTTATCACATTCATGGTTTTATAGGAAACCGGGGTCTACTGAGGAACATAAGAATAATGACTTTGTATCTTCTCTTGTTTACACACTTCTATTCCAGATGTTTCTGTCCACACATTTGAGGAACTTCATACATCCTTCAGCACACAATATAAACTCTCAGGGTGCTTTCTCAACAAAGATGTCCTTTAGGATGAGAACTGTGCTGGCTATGCAGGACTTCCTGTGGCTTGGCAGTCAGGGATTTTCATGTTGTTTGGCTGATGTGGTTTTCAAGCCTTCCTTTGTTTGAGAAAACTGTCCTAAATGTCATTGATTACAATCCAGCATTCTCTTCATAGACAAAGACTGTGCAGAAAGTGTGTTATGTTTAAAAAAGTATTTGTAGTGACAGAAGCAGAGATGAAGTGCTTGTTTTAGTAGTAATAAGAAACTTGGTTAAAATGTGTTGCTCCTTTGTTAAGTGATGTCATGTCTAAAATGTTTTTTGCTGGTTTTACCCTTTTAGTTTTAATGATTTGTAGCAAACAAGCTTCAAATGATTTTGAGGAGCAAAGACAAAAGTGAACAGAAACAAAAATGAAAAAAAAAAGAAAATGTAGGAAAGACCAATGTAAATGGAAATCTCATTCACATCTCTGTAGTTTCTCCTGGACACCAGTGAGATCAGATGGACACAAAGAAGACTATGGTGTACTACTGCTTGGATATGTCTGAGAAATATCTCCAGTGTCTTTATTAGAGATCTCAATAAAGTCTCACTGGGGCCCAGACTTGCTCTGCAGACTAAGACGCTCTCATGATCAGAGGATTGCGAAGTTGAATCCCGATCATGCTGCTTGCCATCGGCAGCCTGTGCCCGAGACAGCAGAAGTGGCTGTGCTCCCTCTGGGCGGGTAAGAGGGCACTCTCTTCCCAGCACTACTAAGTAATATCAGCTGGCTCAGGCGTCTGCCAGGCGATTCATCAGAACTGGGGATCCTGTGCTTACCTCCGAGTCCATTGGCTGTCTGGCAGTGATGTATTGGCAGCAGTTGGAAAAGAGGCGCAGCTTGACTTCACATGCATCAAGGGAGGTCTGTGCTAGACTGCACCCTTCTAGAGTCAAAGACATTACAAGTGAGAGTCTACAAATCGGTGGGTCAATTGGTGACCAAAACACATTGGGGAGAAAACTGGGTAAAAAATAATTAAATTAAATAAATAAAAAAACAAAGTCACACTCTTTGCAAATATAATAACACTCCGGTTTACTAACAACAGGAATCTCTAAAACAAACTCTCCAGTGCTCATCCAGGACTACAACTTACAACTTTGAGCCATCAAAGATTATTTGAGTAGTAAAATAATTTATCTGCATATTTATACTTAACTGCACTAGAGAAGAAATGTGAATTTGAAATCTCTTTCTCATTCTGTATCCCAGAAAACACAGTGTGCCATGTAATCATTAGCATATCCAAATCAGAACTAATATATTTACGCTGCATTTTAATATCTGCCATCTTTTATTTTAGCTGTCCTTCACAACTTAGAAGCTGCTGCTATTTAGAATCAATCTTTCAACTTTTTACTGATGCACCAGCATGTCTCTTGAATATATAATGAATTATATTTTGAAGCTCCCAAAGAAAACATAATCACAGAAAGCATTATCTATTACCAACGTTAAATACAAATAAAAAGTAAATCAAGTGGAGCTGCCTCTCAAAAATAAAAGCTTCAGGTGCTGTTTATATGATGACAGTGTCAGTCTTACACTGTTGTTTTCTCTATATCTGTTATAGAGAAATTATCTTTGTGATTTTCTCATTGTGTTATGCAAAATAGGATTTAATCTAGGATTTACTCTCACCAAATCCTGTCTTTTGTCTTCTCTTTTCTTTTATTGTTGAAGGAAATCATATGGTAACAAAAATAAATGCCAGCCACTATCAGATCTCTCACTTTAGAAGGAGGGAGTCCCCTTGAGTTTATATGACCATCAATAAGCACAAATGTTGTCTATTAAAACTACACTTAGACAGTGTTGCCTAAGTATATGTAGCTCATTACTCTCCAGCTCGGATGCCGTAATAGTGCAAGAAAATGATACCATATGTCCAAAAGTATCCAGTCAGTCCATTTGGATACATTAAGATTCATTCATTACTGGTGAACATATTAAACTGCAGGGCAGCATGGTGGCTTAGTGGTTAGCACATTTGGTTCTCAGCGCTGAGATCTTGGGTTCAAGTCCCCATCTGAGCGCAGTTTCCATGTTCTCCCTGTCTGTGTGGGTTTCTTCCGGGGTCTCTGGTTTCCTCCAACAATCCAAAAAACATGGAAATCAGGTGGATTGGGTACTCTAAATTGACCGTACATTTGTGCGCCCAGCGATGGATTGGCGCCCTGTCCTGGGCTTAGTTGAATTGTGTAATGCCCTGCCCTGCACCCAGTGAGTTGGTAGGGGACTAACCGCGAAACTGATAAGGATTAAGCGGGTGTGATAATGGATGGATGGATGTT
The DNA here is from genome assembly GCA_036984385.1 of Crenuchus spilurus. NCBI lineage: Eukaryota > Metazoa > Chordata > Actinopteri > Characiformes > Crenuchidae > Crenuchus > Crenuchus spilurus. Next base: position 14,252 of record BRDA01054423.1, on the reverse strand, counting down.
AAACTGCACACATACATCATATATCATCTCCACAGAAAAGCATTGTTGCTTAGTGGACTAAGGCGCTTTCACTAAGATCAGAGGATCGCTAGTTCAAATCCCAGTTCATGCTGCTTGCCATCAGCAGCTGGGGCATGAGAGAGCAAAATTGACTGTGTTCTTTCTGGGCAGCTAAAATGGCACTCTCTCCCCAGCACTGCTAAGTAATGTCGGTTGGCTCAGACATCTGCCAGGCAATTCATCAGGATCATGCACTTTCCTCCGAGCACAGTATCAGTGGTGATGTATTGGCAGCAGCTGGAAAAGAGGTGGAGCTTGACTTCACATGCATTAGAGGAGGCCTGTGTTAGTCTGCATCCTCCTAGAATCAGAGACATTACAAGTGATGGGGAGAGTCAAGAAATGAGCAGGTCAAATGAGCATGGGCGGCATGGTGGCTTAGTGGTTAGCACGTTTGCCTCTCAGTACTGAGGTCTTGGGTTTTAGTCCCTATCTGAGGAGAGTTTCCCCGTGTCCACATGTTTTTCCTCTGGGGACTCTGGTTTCCTCCCACAATCTAAAAAATGAGGATCAGGTGAACTGAATACTCTAAAAATTACCCTGGTGTGTGTATGAATGTGTATGTCTGTGTATGTATGTGTGTATGCCCAGATCTGGTTGGCACTCTGTCCTGGGTGTGTGTATATGAAAGCATGTCAAATACAAAGCATCCTATGTGTAAAGTGTGTGTATGTTTGTATGTATGTCAACTGGCTACCAAACACACTGAGAAGAAAATCAGGTAAAAATAAAAAAAGCATTATGAACAAAATAGGAGCCTATGACCACCATGTCCAATGTCTGTTGTTGGATAGAGTGGTATAAAGAGGGGCATGGGACTGTGAAGTAATGGTTCTCTGGCATGATGGAGCTCTGTACAATACCTTTGGGATGAGTTGGAGTTGAGTTCATGACTCACTCAGTGGAGATTTTTATGACTCACTTGATCTTTTGCAATGACAAAATGCCACTGATTACACACTGATGCAGAACTGTAATTTGTGTTCAGTATAATAGAAGTAAATTGGCAGCTCCTGAGTTCCATGTGGAACGCTTTCATAAATAGTTCAGATAAAGGTTTTTGTAAATTAAACTGTGCATGTGTATAATCTGTTGTTCTTTGAGAGATGGGGTGTGAGGGTGAAATACATTCTCCCAGTCTGCACTGATACTATGTATATTTTTTGCAAATATACATTACCAGTCAAAAGTGTGGACACACCTTCTGAACATTCAGTGGTTTTTCATGATTTAAAAATGTTCTGCATTGTAGATTAATACTAAAGTTATGCAAACTATGAATAATATGTAATTATTTAGTAAACAAACAAGTGTTAAACAAACCAGAATATGTTTATATTTTACATTCTTCAAAGTAGACACCTCTTGCTTAGATGCAGCTTTCTTGGCATTTTCTCAGTCAGCTTTATGAGGTAGTCACCTGGAATGACTTTCAGTTAACAGCTGTGTGTTGTCAAGAGTTCATGACTTGCATTTCTTGCCCTCTTAATGTGTTTGAGACATCAGTTGTGTGTTATTTGAAGAATCTACAGTAACATCTAAACCATATTTTGGTTTGTTTAACACCTTAATTTACTATATAGAATCAGAATCAATTTATTGTCAGTGCACAAGTACAAGTACAGTAAAATTATCACACGTTAGAAGGAAACAGGGGGACACAATGTGGGGATGATAAAAAATAAAACACCCCTCAAACCCCAGACAGCGCCCTAAGCTGGGCACAGTCCGGGAGCCCAGGTGGGAAAAGAAAAAGTGATCTATTTCGCCTAAGCACAAAGACAGGACATGGCAAAGGGGAAGGCAGGGTGGCGGAGGACTGGATAGGAGATAGACCAGCTTCAGCAGACAGATGTCCGGCAGCGACCAGAGTGCTTCAATGGAGCCATCATGTCCCCGCCTGGGAATAAGCAGTCAAAGGCATTTGAGTGTTGGGATAGATGGCTGTTTGCCCGTCAGCAGTCAGAAAGTCTGTGTTTCTCAGTACGCAAGTTGTCACATGATGAGCATAACAGCAGCTATGCAGCCTTGAACAACTCACAGGTGCCCAACAGACAGGTCCATGGCAACAGCTTAGCAACCCCTGCCAGAGAATTTCTTGGCAGGGCAGTCAAGGTCAGACACCCAAGATAGGGAGCCGACTAAGGTGAACATTTCAATTTGCTGCGTGCAGCTCCTAACATTATGAGAGCGACACTTGAGTCACTGATCTCTCAATAGAATCCATCTGCCAAAGCAGAGCCTCAAGTTTCACCAAGATGTTATCCAATTTGGTGTGAAGACTCAAGGTTTGTGCATTGAGGGCCCCGCTTATTATTTCAATCATCATTGGAAGCCTTACCGAGGCTCGAATGGCTGATCCAACTTTCCTACTTTCCTGGTACACAAGGAGACTGCCTAAGCCAATCAACAGATTCCCTGTTACCAATTATCCGAATAGGTGAATGTCTACCGCTTCCTCAAGTGACAGTGCCGCTAGACAAACAATGCGCCACTTCTCTCATGCATCCATTGCATATCCAGCAGCAAACGTCCCATCAGGACAGGTGGGCTCCCCCCGATCCCAGACTTCTCGTAGAGAAGATGGTGTCAATAGCATTGAGAGACCACTTAATCAATTCAATTGTTTTGCAGATCAGTGCTGAGTGAAGCCCTGGCATACGAGACAAAGAGGCAAGCAGGGTAGATAGGGAGGAGAGCAGGTGAAAGCAACCACCTTTGACATGAGCCAGAGAGAGAGAAAAAATTTATTATATACAGTATATAAATTATAAAGATACAGGCTGTTCCTGAAATTGCAAACTGTCATCATTTAGATATTATGCTGATTCAAGAGCACCAAAACCATTTAGAAACATTTACATTCAGTCCTGCCACGTTCATTCTGTTTTAAGTGTCACTAAATTACACTCCTGAGGCTCAGGACTGTAATTACTCATTGTCAGCTATTTGGGCAGTCTGATGGTGCTTGCCATGTTTAGACCTGATGTGTATTTGAATGAACCTTCTGAGATAGGTAATTAAGCAGCTTCTCATTAAGTGTATTGTGCTAAAAATTATGTTATTTATCACAGGGATCAACCCTTTCAAAAACAACAGCAACACCTAAAACCTGCTTATTTTCTATCCTTTTCTTTTTCCAGAAATAGTGGTATGTGGTAATTTCATTGGTCTACACTGGCTGCTACTGCATCATCCCTCAGGTGGTTGCTAAGTCCCATTACATTTAAAGAGCCTCGGGCATCTAGAACAACATTGCACAAATACAGCCATTATTCATTCAAATGTATTTCCTCATTGCTCCTCTTTATGCATGACTAAGAATTTACGACAAAGTGTAAGAAATAAACTCACTGGAAAGAAAGCAAGAACAACTCATCAAGTAAATGTCTGTTCTCTCAGGCTGGTGTGAGTGTGTTTTCAATCTCCAGTTAAAGTGATGATAGTGGTTTTAAGTCGGAACACATTTTGGTAATATTTTGCATAATTTTCTTCAGCAGCTGTCCAAAAACTGAGGACATGAAAAAAGCCCATTATCTTTGACTGTCTAGGGTTCTACAAATGCAAGAAAAAACAACTTAAGTGGACCACCAATATCCAATCAATTAGAAAGAGAGAGCATGTCTACTTACTGGTGTTATACAACAAAAAACTTTTAATTTACTTTGACTTTATCTCTTCTTGGTATCTGTAATGCCAGTATTTTTGATAGGAGGCAATAGTAGTGGGTGATATGCCACTTGGAAAGCTTCCTAATGTATTAATTTATCACTGGGATGCCACAAATAAGCTAGGTAATACAATATACAAACAATGAGTGGGAGACATTTAGTTTTGGTCTAGATTGTTATTAAGGCTGGTGTAGCACTCAAACATGTGGATCAGATACTGCAGAGCTGTTCATGTTTTTAAACACCTTAGTGTCACTGCTGGAATGAAAATAGGCCAGCCAATAGTATCCAGCCAAAAGTGTCCTGTGAGCACCACTGAAGGACTAGAGCAAAAAACAGAGTAGCAGCAGATGTCTCTGACTTCACATCTACAGTATGGGTCAAGTAGTTGGGATGAACAGTGAGTGGACACTGTTTAATAACTCCAGGAGCTCTGCTGTCTGATACACTCGTAATAACACATACTGACACACCACCTCCACATCAGAGTCACAGAGCTGAGAATGATCCACCACCCAAATGATATCTGCTCTGTAGGGGTCCTGATCATTAAAGAACAGGTGAAATGATAAAGTATAAAGAGAAACAGATGGACTATAGTCTGTAATTGTAGAACTACAAAGTGCATCTGTATGATCAGTGGAGCTGACAAAATGGGCAATGAGTGTAGATACAAGATCATTTTAATATTATGACAAATTAATGTATACAGTACAATTTTGTTACATTTTTTTTTTCACCATGCCCATGTGATTTGCTCCGAATTTTGCAAAAACAAAGCATCCACCCATGCATTTGTTGTTCATTCTGGCTTTGTTTCTCATTGAGTGAGCATCACCCCATGTGTTCATGCAAAACATTTTTATTGTTGTTTCAGTGCTTTCTGTGCTTGTTTACTGAGTGCACCAGAAACAAACCTCTCTGGACACATTTCTATACGCCAAGAAAAGTCTTCAGTAAAGGTACTGTTATGGGACCGTACCCAGACTTATGAGTGGAACCAAGCACAGAGCAGACAGAAGCTAAAGAGCTTCATAAAAAACAAAAGGCTTGAGAAACACCCGAAATATAAAGCTCAAAACAAACTAAAACACGTCACACTAAAGCGAAGGCAGCAAGTGATACCATCTGAAAGTGGGTGTGAAAACAAACAGTGGCCAAGAACCTCGATAACAGTGTACAACACAAAGGCTGCTGGCTGGACCACATCAGCACTCTCTAAAACAGAGCGTAAACCTGTAAGAGTGATGTTAAATGTTAACTTATCCATTTCATTAGTCTTTTGTGTTTATTTCTCATTGTGTTCTGTATGTAAAACTATAGTTATTCTATATAAAATTTATTTTTGATCATATTTTGGAGTGTCTGGAACATTAATTGGATTAAAACTGAGGTTCCACTGTACTATAGTTACGGTTACTTTCTGTATTGCTGCTTGGTATCAACATACTTTCATATCTGAAAGGAAAAAAGAGTTTAAGAGGTTAAAAAAGCAATCAAAAATAATAGCTCTCTCATGAACAAAGGCGATATTGTGATGCTGCCACTGAAGAGGTGGGACAAAGAAACATTCTTTTAACATGCCGTGCTTTTTTATGGACTTACCATAATGACACAGCATGGAGGCAGCCAGGGAAGTGAGAACCAACCTGAACTCTGCGGGGGTGATTAATTCATATGGCTTTCATGTGAACAGCAACATAAATAGTTAGCAGCTAAATTCACTAGCTGACTCCATTGACACACACAACATTTACATAAAGCAAATGCTAATACCATCTATTCAGGTAGATGACCAATGCTTAGACTATAATAAGGCTTCAGAGATGTTTGGGACATACAAATTAAACAAATGCTTTCATATTCAGCCCTGGACAGAAAGATAGTTTAAAATAAATAAATAATTTCAACTGTGCAGCAGACATAGACAATCATCTAGTCATACAATGGTGCTTGGAAGTTTGTGAACCATATGGAATCCATATCATCACATTCAAATTCAAGAGGTTTGTCATTTCAGCTATATACAGCACAGTACATAATGAAACGAGACAATGTTCCTGCAGAAACAGGAGCAACATAGAACAAGTGCAATGACATTGTACAATAAACAGTAGTACAGGACATATACTATAGTACAAGCCCTCTGACTAGACTAAGACACATTACAAGACAGGACAAATGTAATGATGTTCAGCGCATGGTACTGAGAGATTGCCTAGTGGGAACCAAGATTCTCGCCTACAGTGAGTATTATGTGTTATGTGCAGATGTGCAATGCTGAAATGATAGTGGGACAGTATACAGTGCTGTGCAAATGTGCAGTGATATGTAGTTTCTGAGAATCAGACTGTGTGCATTAAGGAGTCGGACAGCCTGAGGGATGAAAATGTTGGACAGTCTAGCAGTGAGGGTCTAAATGCTGTGGTATCTTCTACCAGAAGGCAGCAGCGTAAAAAAAATTCCATGTGATGGATGTGATGGATCCTCCACAATGTTGACAGATTTCCGGATGAACAAAATCAAACAAATGACAAAAACTTTAGACTTGTTTTTTTGTTTACTGAAGAAAATTATCCAATATTACATGTTTGTGAAGGTCAAAAGTATGTGAACCTTTGCTTTAAGTATCTGGTGGTACCTCTTTGTGCATCAATAATTGCACAACTTAATATTAATAATAATAATAATAATAATAATAATATCAACTTCAATATAGTTATAACTTCAATAACTAAATGTTTTTGGGAATTCTCTGCATGAACTTCATGCTTCAGGTCCTTCCACAACATTTCTGTAGGATTATGGTCATGATTTGGTTCATTCCATTCTTTGGTAGGACAGTGTGTGCTTAAGGTCATTGTCTTGCTGCATGACACATCTTCTCTTGAGATTCATCTTACGGAACTGATGTCCTGACATTTTCCTTTAAGTATTTGCTGGTATAATTCAGAATTAATCATTTTATGAATGATGGCGAGCTGCACTGGTCCAGAGGCAGCTAAACAGACTTTTTAAAAAACAATTTTGGTTTCGTTCTGCTGTCAGGAGCACTAACTCCAGAGAGAAAAAAGCCTGATAATCTGTCTACAGATTATTTTCTCAGCATCAGACTTAACTTTGAATTGATGCAAATGTAGAAATTCTACTAATGGAGATATCTTTTAATCTCTTTCATCAGTTCCTCTGCAAGGTGATATTCTGGTGTCTGTTTCTAAATGAATAAAGAAAGACAATGTAGAACTGTAGGTGACACCACAGACTAATCCATACTTCAGTGAAAGTTTAACAAGTATTTGTCTGGTAGCTTTTCCCTGCAAAAAAATGAATGAGCAGGTGGATTTCTTTACCACTTTATTGCTAATATGCAGCATTTAATGCATCAGCAACTTCAGGCACAGTACTTCAGACTGGTTCAAAGTTGGCAAAAAAGTGTGCTTGTCTTGAAACAATTGTCCTGCAGAAAAAAAGGTGTAAACAGCATTTACAGGACCAAATGTCAAACAATTTGTCTTCTCTCCTCATGTGCTACCATGGCTTTTTCTTCTTGTTGTTTAATGGGTGAGCTTTTATAGTCTGCTTTAGCTTTCTGTAATTGGTCCAAAAGTCTTAACAATCCAGATGGCAAACAAACTAAACATGGTTATTATTTTCCTTCTTATACTTGCTGCCTTAGTTTGAACAAAGCTACAAAATATGAAGGTCTGGACCAAACAAGGTAGGTGTGTAATCACCATTACTGTTAAGTAGTCAGTGTTGAAATAAGAATAGCATTAGAAAGCTTTCAGGTGCAACAGCAGAAAAAAAACTGAAAAACTGTTCTATTGGTTTGTATTGTAAAAATTTTGCTTATTTGTTTGTTTGGTGGTCTTGGGGGGAGGTTGTTAAACACAAATAAGCTAATAATTAATTATGTGAAAAGCTATAGGAGCTTCTTAAATGAAGGAGCCCTGTCCAGCAGCAGTTATGCTGGTTAGTACTTTTCATTTAAGCCTTAAAAAAGGTCCAGAAAAATTACAATGCAGTTCCACAAATTAATTGAGATGGTATCTTATAGGCAATTCTTTAAATAGAATGAGAAAAAAAAAACACTTCATGAGCAACACTATGATGTATAGCCCAATTCCATTGCTGGGCCATTCCAGTGAGATATAGACAAGAAATATGTATACGTAGAAACATTGATTTTTCAATAGCATCTTGTAATATTGCGTTCACTTTATAGTGTGTCGAATATAACCATGCAATTGCACAGCATATAACTGGAGTACAAGTCTATTAAATGCAACCAGACTGAATTACTGCACCATATGAGCTTGGCTTTGGCAGTGCACAGTGCACATATCTTGTCTCTTAGCAGGTAGCTCTCCATCTGTTTTGAAGAGCCTGCAGTAGATATACTCTCTCACGCTTTTACTCTCTTTCTTTCACATTCCCTGTCCTGACAGGACTGCGAACAGCAAGTGCCTGAGGCAGCCTGGAGATCTCATAGTGTTCATTACCATTCAAAGAATCCTCCTTATGAGCCACCAGATGCTTTGCAGAGCACCTGCATGATAGCTTCCATCAGCAGGCCTCCTTTTGCCTGAATATGTAAAAAGCACTCGTGAAAACAAGAGATTCACTATTGTGATAGCTCTGACATTGCAGAGTTTAATTTTTTTCCCCTACAGTTGGTGATAAAAATTGTTAAACAGTCATGCAAGCATCAGAAGAGCCCTGAGAGGTGGTCATTTTCTTTCTTAGGAATGTATATCATGCACACAGAGCTCCAGAGGACCAATTAAGTACAATCACTGCAATCATTTATAAGACCCTACCGGACAATGGCAGAGTTAATAGTGCTTCTGAATTCTTAAACAATAGGCAATTTATACAGTAACTCCCATGATGTCTTGCATTGCATAAGCCTTGCATACACTCCTCAAAAATGGTTTCTCACTGGTTCTGGGATTAGATATGTGGTTTCAGAAAAAAAAAAAAACATGTAGTATATTAAATTATGTGGAAGTTCCCTAAATATTAAAAAACTCATCAACCTCCTGCATCGCATATACAAAAATATTTCTAAAGAGTCATTCATTGAAACATTCTTTAGGAAGACACAAATGTATTTTTTAAAACATTGCTCAAAAGAACCACCGTGATATTTAACTCTTAGGAATCCTAAGTGACAGTGATACACATGCAAGCATCTTTCTGCAAAATATCTCTGTACAGACTTTGTCCACTTTTTATAGAACTCTTTACAGAATATTTTGTTATAGCTTCTGGTAACAATGTAGATAAAATGATTTGAAAAAAAAAACTGTCTGTATTCTTAAGAAATAAACCATTTATATAGTAACTCCCATTATACCATCTCAGTAAATGTGTGTAACTGCCATATGAACTGTTGAACTGTTTGCATATTAGTGATTTTGTAAAATACATTCAGTTGTAACATTAGACCAGATAACATGACTATTGCAGAGAAAAGGACAACAGAAGGTTTAATCTGAAAATAGGCACAAGAGTGAATCTTAGTACATACAAGTAATAATGAGGGTAATCCAAACAATATAAACAAGAGACAGGTGGAAGTCAAAACCAGAGAGCAATACAAACAAGCTACCAGGTTGAGAGGGCAAAATAAAGACATAAATGAGTACACAAGCACAGAATCATAATCCAAAACAAGCAATAAGAACAAGCTTACAAAAAAAGAGGGCTAAGGCAAGATGGAAGAAATGGTAAACAAAGCAGTCGATACACATAGATCAAACAAGGAACAAGATAAACGCTCAGTAAGGCAACGTGGGGTTGGCAATACTTTGCGACGAGGTAAGCAAACAGGTAAGTTTAAGTAGCCTATGGGTAATGAGTATGAGGTGCGGTCAGTTAGTTCTCTGTAGATGCTGATTTTCGGAATGAGTCCTAATTGGTGAAGTGTACAGTGGTGATGTCAGTGGCCAATATATCCTGGGTAGTGTAGTGCATAGAGGTAGAAGCGGGGAGAGGAGAATGAGAAGGTGAGACTGAGGGTGTGATGGCTGGCATTACAATGTTTACATAATGAGTTGAAAATAAATAATTAAAACTAAAAAACAGTATTCTACCATATTTTTAATTTTATTGGTTGACATTCTAAAAGTTTCCACAGTCTTAGGCTTAGTAATACCTAAACATGCTAAACAGCTGTTTGGTGAAGCTAGCTAAGATGTGGTTTGTTGTAAGAAAAATATTTTGCTATTCAATGTTCAAATACTGAGTATCAGAAAAGTATATTTCTGTCACTCCAGGATACATCTGACAGAACACAACAACTTATTCTACAACTACACTAACTACAAATTATTCTACAACTTCTACAACTACAACTACATGCACATCAACTAACATCATTAATAAGAAACTGCTGCATTGGAAATTCTGATGCATAGGCATGCAGAAATAGACATCAGGTGGTGCTAAAGCACCACCAACTCTGCTCTTTATCAACGAAAGTGCCCTTTTGAAACTTTGTTTTTTTTATTATATTATTATTATTAACACTTTACTGAGGTCGTGCTTTTTCATATATAGCATGCACGGTCACAGATAGGCTTCTTCTCCCACGCCCCACCAGCCAGGTAACATACACATCAAGTAAAATCGTACCGTTTGCCCTCTAAGCCCAACATGAAATCATTTTGTTGTGCAGTAAAATGTCTCATACATCACCAAACTACTAAGCATTTTTAGCCGACTGGTCACCTGATAAACTAGTCGCTCTAGCCCAAATCAATGATAGATAACGTGAGGACGACCACATACAAATAATTAAGGTAGAGTTTGCAAATCTATGTGTTAAGCTGAACGTTTTCTGTTGTATAGGTTTTGTTAGGCAACATAAATTAACACATTAATTTGTGAAAGAAGAAACGGGAAGTTCCCCATTACCTGTGATTTGATATGGATTTTATCACTTGGTGGTGTGACTCTTTTCCATTGAAAACTCACGTTTAGAGAATGTTACAAATAAAAGTCAAATTTTATTCAACATGTGCATGTAATTTTTTTAATAATAAAAAGTGCCCTTTTCCCCCCTGAGCACTTGCCCCCCAAAATATCTGTGCATGCCACTGTTCTGATGTACATTCTCTGTAAACTTATTATTGGTTTACTAGGACTACAAATTTACTGTCAAAAGGAGAGTTGGAGGAGTTGGATGCCGAGTGGTGTCTTGACAAAGCTTTATTTATAGAAACAAAAACGTGACTATGAAAAAATTCAAACTGTGAAACTCAAACTATGGCTATGGTAACTTAACAATAGCATGAAGACATGACAGGGACAACAATACATAAGCAGGTTGACATTACAATGACAGACAAGGACTGTGAGACATGAGGAAGCCACAAGGGTATTTCAGACACTCTGATGTAGTCTGACATGACTTAACTTTTTTTTTTACAAATTACATTAATCTAAAAGTATTTGTTCCCAAAGTGTTACACAGACTTTTGCTTAGCACAACCTCAGCAACAAGTGTCAAAACAGAGTGTCATAAATCAATATTTTGATTAAATCTGCTCTAAACTTAGACTTTCCAAAAACCTATTTTCAGTTGTGCTGATATATTGTGAAAAAACACTAAACATTTCTAGCCAAGACTTCTGAGCTCAGAATTGAATAAACAGAGGTGCTGGTGACACACTGCTCATTACAGTTTTTAGAAAGGGTATATGGTTTTATTTCTAAAGTTTAACAAACGTGAGGCGACACTGTGTTTTCCTCAGTCACTAACACTAATTGAATATGTATGAGATAGGTGTGTACACTCAGGTGAGAAGTGTTTGTTGAATACACATTCCACAGATTCCAGGCCACTGGAACCCACCAATGGAATGTCTGGAATTAACATGTCTTTATCATATGAATGACAGATTGTGTATTTTGGTGGGAAAATATGTGCAGCTGTCTGACTCTGTGTCACAAATGAGTCTTTGCTTATTTAAGCTTCTTTCACAAGAATGTAAAAATAAATTCAGGCTATCTATATTTGAATAGTAGTCCCTTTAAGGTTTGTGGGGTATGTTTAATTTTGTTTCTAAGATACAGTCTCACAGAATTATAAACATGTTTTTGTGGAATTTCGTTAATATGCTTCTGGCAGGAGAGTTGACTCCAGAGGGTTAAATCAAATGTAATCAGACCATGGATGAGGAGCTAGGGCTGTGCATGGCAAGACATGTGTAGACAATGAGATAAGGGCGGAGTCAACAGAATGTAAACAAAGAGCACAAGTCAGAACCGGATTAGTTGAGTCAATACAACGTAAAATAATAAGTGCAAAATAATATAAATTTAATAAGAGTATATTTAATAAATAAGTAATAATCTGATACAATTATGTTCCCTAAATATAGGTACTAAAGATATCTAAATCATCTCATGAGCTTATGTATTTCTTCTGAGGGATGAAAGTCAGACTTGATTGAAGGGCACCAAGTAGGAACAACCTGTCTCCAACTAGTTACTGCCAGCAGTGAACACACAACAGGGGCAGCAGACAGAAAGAGAACTGAAAAGGCAGACAAAATTGGTGAACATAATGCATTTTGGAGATATGTATGCTGAATGAGAGGAAAAATCTATTACTGATGAAATACAAAATTGAGATGAAGATGTGAAATGACACCTTTTAATCGAGTAAATTCATTTTAGAACATTTATGGTAACATTTAATTAGCTATATACTCTACAAACGTCTTTCAGATTAAAATATTTAGATGCATGTAAACAGTTATTGTGAACTATAAATGGCAGAGGCAATCAAATCAAGTGCAGATCACCAAATCAAATCAGTGCACTTCAAAAAAGGAATTTTTATTTGTATTTGTTTGTTTAGTCAACTCACTTATCCCTTTAGTTACTTTTGCTAATTAAAGAAAAGTCTGAGTGCGGCTGTGACTGCATCTTCCCAGAGGGCTTGTCAGGGTTGCACATATATTTAGAACTTTAATGAGAGAGACACAGTTTAATAACATGTACACAATTGAAGGCGATGCAATCAGAAATAATCTCTCCTTGTTCTGCCAACATTTGCTCCTGATAATGGTAGTTACAGTGATCAGTTCAGTTGTTGTCACTGCAAAAATACAATAATGAGAGGTGAAATATTAGTCATAGTTGAGAAATTCACATAAAAGCACTATCAGTAACACTTTATTTTGACTGGTCAACAGATTATCAGGAAAATAGAAACACATCAGGGAACTAGCAGAGGTGATGCATCAGAATCCAAACACATACACTGAGCACTTACAGTGTTGTGCAAAAATTCTAAAAGACGTATTATATAAAATATGGCAATTTTCAACATTTCAAAGTAACAAAAAAAAGATGAAGTTTGGGCATCCCGAATGGTCAGTACAACACCTTCTTTGGCACGTATCACATCCTGTAAATGCTTTTATGTAGCCAGCTAGAAGTTCTTGCATCTTTCACATGCTTCCTAGCAAAAGGTATCTCATTCTGTAAGGCTTTTGTTCATGCACTGCCTTTTTGAGCTCTATCCACAAATTTCTGATGATATTTACGGTCAGGGGGTCAAGTGAGAGGCTAAACCTTTGGCTTGTATCTCTTGAAGTGGTCCATTGAGGATTTAGAGGTGTGTTTAGGATGCTTAACCTATTATAAATCTATACTCTTATCATCTTCAGCTTTTTACAGACAGTATGAAGTTTGCTTCCAGAACATGCTGGTATTTAATCTAAATTCATTCTAACTTCTCCTAGTCAAAATGTTCCCCTTGAGACTGACTGCAGCTCAAGTTCAAAGCCAGATCGATCCATCCCTATGCTTAACAGTTGAATTTGGAGATGGTCTTTTAATAAAATTCTGCACCTCTTTTTCTCCAAACACACTGTTGCTCATTGCAGGCAAAATTACATTTCAATTTCATCAGTCCATAGAACTTGTTTCTATAATGTAATCAGGTTTGTTTAGGTGTTCCTTTGCAAACTTTGAGCACTGTTTTTGATGACTCTTCCATGAAGGTCAGATTTGTGCAAATTAAAAAAAGTGCATCACCACTACAAAATCAGTAATATTTTCCTGAAGTTCTTTTGCAGTCCAAATGGGGGTTTTCCTATACAACTTTTTATATTATTGTAGCCTAGTGGTGGAGTATAGTTTTATTTTTGTGTAGGTTGCACTACAGAGGCTTTTATTTTGACACGTTAAGACCCTGCTAGTGTGGCGTGGCGTGCCTAAGTATAAGACACTTATATGAGAGGTCAGTTCAGCTTGTAGTGCTCTGCACGTGTCATCTTGGTAAATATAGCATAAAACACATCTTTTCCTTAAAAATGAAGTTCATTAATTGCTATAAATACACATAAGTCTTCATTTTGTTGTTTTAGATGCTGTATGCTACTTTATTTGTAGGGATGCCCCGATACCGATACAAGCATCGGGTATCTGTCCGATACCACGTGCGCGTACTTGTACTCGTATTCATAAAAGTGCTCCGATATTACAGGATCCGATACCAGC
>BRDA01054420.1:0-16601 GCA_036984385.1 Crenuchus spilurus | reverse complement strand
AGCCCTCCTTGGTTCTCCTTCTGTTCAGGTCTGGGTTGTCCTTGTTTCAGTTTTGGGTCTTCATTGTCTTTTCTTAGTGTTTCCTAGTTTCAGAGTATTTCCTAGTTTCTGAGTTTTTTCTAATTCAGAATGTTTCCTAATTCAGAGTATTGCCATGAGTTGTTCCCTGTTTCTGTTATGTCTTGTTATGATTAGGCCTTGTTTTTTGTTTCACTTTGTTTTGAGTAGGCCTTGTTATTTTCTGTTTGTTCATTCCTTTCAAATAAAACCTTATATTATTCCTGCACTCATCTTCTTTGTTATTTGTGTCTCACCTAGGAGTGGGTTCAGTCATTACAATCATACTCCCTCCTCCATATGAGGTACATATTGCAGTAGTGCAGATCACAGATTTTATCTGCCATAAATAGCTGAGAAATACCCTTGTAAGCCATGCACAAATGCAGCAGCATGGACCATATGCTGTTAACCACAGGACAATGCCAATATATGCTGCATACAAATGTGGTAGCCCTTTACGTCAATAACCACTGATGATGCCTATGTAAACTGTATAAAGTTGCAGTAGTGCAGACTTATGAGAATCAGCACCTCTAAGTCTGAGGCCATGGTTCTCGACCGGAAAACGGTAGCTTGCCCTCTCCAGGTGGGTGGAGAAGTCTTGCCTCAAGTGGAGGAGTTCAAGTATCTCGGGATCTTGTTCACGAGTGAGGGAAGAATGGAGCGTGAGATGGACAGACGGATTGGTGCAGCCTCCACAATAATGCGGTCGCTGCAGTGGTCCGTTGTGTTGAAGAAGGAGCTGAGCCAAAAGGCAAAGCTCTCGATTTACCGGTCAATCTACGTTCTTACCCTCACCTATGGTCATGAGCTTTGGGTAATGACCGAAAGAACGAGATCGCGGATACAAGCGGCTGAAATGAGTTTCCTCCGCAGAGTGGCTGGGCGCTCCCTTAGAGATAGGGTGAGAAGCTCGGTCACTCGGGAGGAGCTCGGAGTAGAACCGCTGCTCCTCCACATCGAGAGGAGCCAGCTGAGGTGGCTCGGGCATCTGTTTCGGATGCCCCCTGGATGCCTCCCTAGGCAGGTGTTCCAGGCATGTCCCCCTGGGAGGAGGCCCCGGGGAAGACCCAGGACACGTTGGAGAGACTATGTCTCTCGACTGGTCTGGGAACGTCTCAGTGTTCCACCCGAGGAGCTGGCTGAGGTGTCTGGGGAGAGGGAGGTTTGGGTTTCCCTGCTTAGACTGCTACCTCCGCGACCCGGCCCCAGATAAAGCGGTTGATAATGGATGGATGGATGGAGTCTTTTGGTCGACCATGAACTCTACCGAAAACGTAGCCATGAAGTCTGTCAGAAACTGAAAGTGGAATGAATTGATCACTGTCTGTCAGCTGTCTGATGAGTTTACTGTCAAAACTGGTGCCCGACAAAGATATGCCGCATCACTACTTCTGTTCATTATTGTTACTGACACTATTATGCACAAAGCATTTAAAGGCAGATCAAGTGCACAGTTTGGAATGAATCAATTCCTGACTGACCTGATGTTTGCTGATGACAGTGCCATCTTTGCTGAAAACGCAACTGATATACTGTATGATATGAGCCGTACAGCAAGACCTTATGGATTTAAGATCAATGTAGACAAAACAAAAGTGTTAAGAACTGATGGATCATGGTCAACTGTCCACCTCAATGGAGCCCAGGTTTGACAAGTTAAAGATTTCAAATATCTTGGCTCAATGGTCTAATCTAACCAGTAAAGGTGACAGCAATAAAAGAGATCCACAGCTGAACTGGGCAAGTGGCTGTGGCTTTTGCTTCCCTCTGATGGTGTCTGTGGAAGAAGACAAATAACTCTTTGAAGGACAAGATTTACCTTTTCCGCACCCTGATCTTACCTATCCTACTCTATGGAATGGAAACCTGGACAGTTCTCAAGCAAGATCAGAAAAAATTCAAAGCTTTCCAAATGTGCTTCATATGACAGATCATGCGTCTCACTGTATGACCATGTTCCCAGTGAAACCATCCCTTATCTATGTCTTCAACAACTGACTACTCCTTAAGAAATCCAGAAATCCAGACTGTGATAATCGACTTCCACATCAACTTCTCTCACGGCAACAACTTATTCATTGGAAGGTTCAACGACACACACCGAAGAAAAGGTGGGTGAAACAAGTTGAAGATGATCTCAAGATGTGCCTGGGGTACACAAAGTCCACTGGTACTGAGCCATGCCTTTCTGTCCTTCTCAGTGTGTCGCATGGACAGGTCAGCAAATTCAGGAAATAATAATAATGCCACTGTTACTAACCTGATACAGTCAAGAACACCCAACCTGGAGTTGCTCGCCCTCAAGTTCTGCACTTTTTACCTTCCTGGGAGTTTATTTTGGTCACAATCAGCAATATCTGTGTTCCACCTCAGGCAAATATAGACACAGAACTGTGTGAGCTTTACATTTGAGGCATTTTAGCAGACGCTTTTATCCAAGCGACTTACAATTGGGGGTTAGGTGCCTTGCTCAAGGGCACTTCAGTCGTGACCTGCCCTGGGATTGAATCCTTAACCACTAGACCACGGCTGCCCCCTATAAGCTTTAAGTTCTCACAGAGCTTCAGACATAACAGTGTTTAACAGCATTAAACAGCATTTAAACCCCAATGCTCATTGTCATGGGGGTTTAAACATTGTTGTTAAAACATAACCTCAAACAGGTAATGTTGAATTTTCATCAGCACATCAACTGGCCAACAAGGGGCAGGAGGACAGTGGATCAGTGCTACACTCAGATTAAAGACAGTTATAAAACATAGTCTCAACACCTGTCATGTCTACCCTGTCCAAGCCCTTTCCTGTTCTGTTTCTGTCTCCCTCTTGTGGCTTAGTCATGTGTTACATGTCCTTTGTAGATATTTCCTGTCATGTCATGTGATCTGTGTGTTCATTGAGTACAGGTGTCTTGTGTTTCAACCAATTAGTCCCAGTAGTTAAATACCCTGTTTGTCAGTGTTCTGGTTGTCGGTCATTATTTGTTGTTCGTTGTCAAGTGTGCCTTGTGCTCTGTCTGGATGTTCAAAGGTCTTCTTGTCATCGTGTAGTGGTCTCTAGTTGCTGGTTAGTGTTTCATGTTAAGGTATGTTCTCAGTTTCTCTTGCAATGTTCATCTTTGTTTTCTACTCATAGTTATTGTTTGTGTTAGTGTAAGTTTTGGCCCTCGTGCTGTCTTTTGTTTATCCTTTTCTGTTTATAATAAACATTTGTTAAGTTTACTCCCAGTCTGCCTTCGCCTCCTTCACCCACACCCCACCCATTACAACAGAATGACCGACCTTCAACCATCACAAGTAGCAGACTGCAGGAATTCTGATTGCATAGAGCAGAGAGTCCAGCTCTACCGCTGCAGGTTTTGGGCAGGGCAGGTAATAGAGTTGCTGCGACGCTGCCTGCCCTACCTCCCGGAAGAAGAGCTGGGAAGACTCCAGCCCCTCATAGCAACAGAATGGTGGGATGTATTCTCTGGATCTGTCTCTCCCCCAGCCCGGAAGAATTTCTTGGGGGGGGACTGTGGGGGTGAGCGCGCCGACACAAGCACAGGAGAGTACAAAGAGTGTGCCTCTGAGAGAGACGAGGAGGAAGGACGTACTCTCTGTGTTGGGCAGCTCACAGTAAGTTCAGCGGGGGCTGTGACACGAGTCGGCAGTACCAGGAAGGCCGATGAGCACTACCTCCAGGAGCTGGGCCTACTCCAAGACCCTCAAGTCCAGACTGAGCTGGATGCATGGTATGCTGGGATTGGCAGCAGTGCTGGGGAAAAAAGGAAAGGGAGGAAGCAGAAGAGGGCTGGGATGAAGGAAAAGGACATCACAGCTCTCCAGCCTGCAACTGAGGTGAAGGTTGTCGTTCCATCCGTTCACCAGCACGCTACAAGGACCACTTCCACTCAGACCCCAACCCAAAAGGCAACAACCACAACCACTCAGACCCCAACCCAAAAGGCAACAACCACAACCACTCAGACCCCAACCCTAAAGGCAACAACCACATCTACTCAGACCCCAATCCAAGAGGCAATAAACAAATCTAACCAGACAGCAGTCAGGACCGAGTCCGTGTCCAGCCAAACCCCAACCCAGCCCGCGCCGGAGAGCGCCCCCACACTGCAGCCCGCGCCGGAGAGCGCCCCCACACTGCAGCCCGCGCCGGAGAGCGCCCCCACACTGCAGCCAGCGCCGGAGAGCGCACCCACACTGCAGCCAGCGCCGGAGAGCGCACCCCTCGTCCAGTCAGCGCCGGAGAGCGCACCCCTCGTCCAGTCAGCGCCGGAGAGCACACCCCTCGTCCAGTCAGCGCCGGAGAGCGCACCCCTCGTCCAGTCAGCGCCGGAGAGTGCTGCCCGGTCGGAACCTACCGTGCCCATGTCCAGTCCCCAGGTGGCCACGCCTCGGTCCAGTCCCCAGGTGGCCACACCCACGTCACGGGTGGCCACGCCCGGTCCTCAGGTGGCTACGCCCACGTCACGGGTGGCCACGCCCGGTCCTCAGGTGGCTATGCCCACGTCACGGGTGGCCACGCCCGGTCCTCAGGTGGCTACGCCCACGTCACGGATAACCACGCCCACAGCCCAAGCAGCCTGGAGAGCTGCTGGGACATCCAGACTATACCCAACAACACCAGTAGCTCCCTATAGCCAGGGACTTATGTACTGTGCCCCAAGAGGGGGTTTGGGAGCTACTGTCCCTGTTGTTGGGCCCGCCCTCCCGCCCTTTGGTGTCCTTCGCCCGCCCTCCGCCCCTGTCTCGCCTTGTTGGGGTTTTTTTTTGGGGGGGGTGTTCCCACGCCGTCAGCCCTGGACGTGGCTGTCGGTGTGGTTAATTCTGTTTTGTTTGACCCTGTGTTTTGTCGTTCCTTGTGTCTAGTGTTGAGTCTTGTGTCTCCTTTATGTTTTAGGTCCTGATGTCCATGTCTGATGTTCGTGTACCTGTTCTGAGTCCATGCCTGTGTTTAACTTTTGATATGTTCTGTTGTGTATTTTAGATTCCTGTTTTGTTAGATTTTGTCCTATTTTTGCTTGCATGTTCTTTGTTGTTTAGTGTTTCGGCATTCTTGTTTGCTATATCCTGGTATAGTCTTGTTTTGAGTGTGTTTCTAGTTCCTGTGTGTTGGTTGTTATATCTTGGTATAGTCTTGTTTTGATTTTGTGTCTAGTTCCTGTGTCATGTTCCTGGTTGCCGTCTCGGGGTCGAGACGGCTTTGAGGAGGGGTTCTGTCATGTCTACCCTGTCCAAGCCCTTTCCTGTTCTGTTTCTGTCTCCCTCTTGTGGCTTAGTCATGTGTTACATGTCCTTTGTAGATATTTCCTGTCATGTCATGTGATCTGTGTGTTCATTGAGTACAGGTGTCTTGTGTTTCAACCAATTAGTCCCAGTAGTTAAATACCCTGTTTGTCAGTGTTCTGGTTGTCGGTCATTATTTGTTGTTCGTTGTCAAGTGTGCCTTGTGCTCTGTCTGGATGTTCAAAGGTCTTCTTGTCATCGTGTAGTGGTCTCTAGTTGCTGGTTAGTGTTTCATGTTAAGGTATGTTCTCAGTTTCTCTTGCAATGTTCATCTTTGTTTTCTACTCATAGTTATTGTTTGTGTTAGTGTAAGTTTTGGCCCTCGTGCTGTCTTTTGTTTATCCTTTTCTGTTTATAATAAACATTTGTTAAGTTTACTCCCAGTCTGCCTTCACCTCCTTCACCCACACCCCACCCATTACAACAACACCACTCAGAAAATCTTCCATTAATCAACCTCCTACCAAAACATAAACAAACGATGAAACAGGATGCTCAGGTCTGAGTTCACCCCCGAGACCTGACTCCACATGCTCTCGGCCCGGCAGGAGAAACCTTTCCTTCACACCAGGGAATCTGCGGGGCCACCTTTGATCTGACCTCCAAGCTTGCTGTGTCAACATTCTCTATGAGATACGGCTTGTTTCAACCAATCTAAAAAGTCCTTTTTTTTAAGCAAGTCAGCAACAGAACCACAGAACACCCCCAGAAACTGTTGCTTTGATAAACAATGGACTATAGTTCAAAGGGCCATAAAGAACCAGAAAGGATTTATGACTCGTCTTTAATTTAACTAAGTCACACATTTAACATGTATGCTCAATCTGAAAGTCAAGGAATTTACAACCTCCACTCCTCAGAAAGGCCATCTGGCTAAAAAGAAAATCTATGGAACTTTCTGATTTGTTCGGTTATCCAAAATCAATCTGAAAGCTACCTACCTCAAATAATGTAATTTTAAAAGAGGTTTAAATTGATATCTTATTTGATTAGGTTAACAGCTTCCAATTAAAATCTGTGAACAAATGAAATTTGTCTCAGGTATGAGAACCCACCATATATGGACCAACAGCGCCCCCTTTTGGGGACTGCTGAGGTCCCAACGATTCAACTTCACACAGCAAAAAGTCTCTACAATGAGTTTGGGTATCTATACAATATGATTTCTACTGTCTGATGTCCATAAATGCTTAACACTCATATGTACCACTTAAATATGTAAATATGAGTTAATCCTTATTAATTTGTATGTTGGGACAAATTAATACTTTCACATTTGTTGTTCAATAATATGTGTATACTAACAAGTTTAATATGTAGTACCTGTTTGTTAATAAGAACCTGGTTTTGTATTAATATCCCTATACCACTTAATCCATCTACTCAGTGATTATAATGGTATAAGGAACCATTATCCTCTGAAATTAAAATTTGTAGACAAAGTAGGGTTTTAATTTAAAGGGTTTTATAAAACTTTAAAGCTAACGTTTTAAGGAACCACCCATGGAATGCAGAAGACAGCCAACCAGAGTCAATCTGAATCCTGAAGGCGGGACTTTAAGCCTCCCTTTAAAAACTCTCCCGCAAGCCGAAACTTCAGCTCAGCACAGCCACACATCGCTAAAAACAGCTTTGAGCTCAAACAGGAAGAACACCGCTGTGGCCACAAGGTCAGCCAGACAACATCACCAGCTTTGAGTCACCGCAGAGAACACCACAACAGCTGAGCTCACCTTCCATCAGAGACTTTTAACATCTATCTGTCGTGGATCATCTCAGAAAAGAAGCTTGCTCAACCTGTCAACCACGCTTAAGTACCACGCTTCACTGAGTGTCTCATAGCCCAGTGATAACACAGTTTATGTTACATATTTATTGTTTTGCAACCTCATTTTAGCTTCAAGTTACAGTTAAAGCTGGTGAAGCCTTTCATAGCCAGTGTAAGGAGCTATATATATATATATATAGATACATCAGAGCACAAACACACGGAGCTCGTTCTGAACAAACTGAGCGGCCTGTTCAGCCCCCCCCCATTTGATCCAGTAGCAGTGGCGTGGGTCACAATTCATGCTTCAATCATTATGACGGGAAAACCCTCAGAGGAGTAGCCAGAGTGAGCGGAAGCCCTCACAAGAGCACCCAGCTAGTCGCCCCATCGGGTGAGCGACGGACACACCAGGAAAAGAAAGCCATGAGACATCGGAAGAGGCAAATCAGAAGCCTGCGATGAAAGACCCACCACCCCCCTCCGTGATCACGAGGCTGGAGTGCCATAAGAGTAAGCCATTCGTTTATGTTCAGAACTGGCACCTCATGTGTTCCTTTGATAAATCAACCACATTCCATAGCATAAATTAGGTTTAGATTATCCCTACGTCACATATGTCTATATGTCCAAGTTCACCTTAACTTCATTAGTCTTTCAAGCTACAGATGGGTTTCACCTGCTTAATCTGTTTTGAAACGATAGTGTCCTTATGAGTGTTTTGTTATATGTCATGTTAGTTATGTGTTATGTTTGTTATAATTGTTATTAAAACATTGTCTTCTTAAATAAATCAAAGTGGTGTGTTTGTAAACTCATTTATTGAGCTCTGAAATTCCAAACAAGTTCCCACACAAAAGGGGAAACGTCATCATATTTTTGAATTTAATGAGTGGGTCCTTAATCCCAAAGTGGGAATATCCACCATATGGAGGTGAGTCCAATCACTCCACCTAAAATTTCAATTAATTAATGCAGTTTTGCCATTTATGCTGTTGAATATTAATGTGTATGAAAATACCTGTTGATGTTCCACTACATTGGCCATTCATCATCACTGAGGCAGACATGAGGACAGTGTTTAGGGAGTGAGTACCAGAAAGGCAGCTGGACCAGATGATATGCAGTCATGTTCTCAAAGCCTGTGTGGTGCAGCTTGCTCCTGTATTTACAGGCATCTTTAACACCTCTTTGATGCCAGTTGTTATACCAAACTGCTTTACACAATACATCATTCCAGCGCCAAAGAAACCCCAGCCAACCTGCCTCAATGACTACTGCCCTGTACCCCATTGTGCATTACAAGTCCATTGTCTTCTTTATCACTGGACTCGAAAGACATTTACATTTGAGGCTTTTAGCAGATGCTTTTATCCAAAGCAACTTACAATTGGGGGTTAGGTACTTTGCTCAAGGGCACTTCAGTTGTGACCTGCCCGGGGATTGAACTGGTGACCTTCAGGACCCAGTAGTTTGCATACCACAACAACCAGTCTACAGATGATACCATCACACACCTGTTCCACACACTAACACACATGGGCACTGGGATGGGTAATTTTATGGAAATGCTGTTTGTTCACAACAGTTCTGCATTTATCACAATTATCCCCTCAAAAGTCATCAAGCTGGCAGACTTGGCAGTTCATCAATTACATTCAGCGTATCTGTCCTGTAATGCACTACTGTCAGGATGCTCCAGCAGAAACTTGAATAAACTCCAGTTAATACAAAATGCTGCAGCAAGAGTCCTCACTAAAACCAGAACATTTTATCATATTAGCCCAGTCTTATCAGCCCTCCACTGGCTTCCAGTTAAATGCCGTATTGATTACAAAATCATTTTATTAACATATAAAACCCTGCACAGTCTCACCTCTGAATACCTGCAAGACCTCATTACACATTATAAACCACCAAGATTACTCAGATCTTAGGGTGCCAGTCTCTTACTAGTTCCCAGGATTTATGAGACTTCAACGGGAGGAAAAGCATTCTCCTACATAGCCCCACTACTGTGTAATAATCTTCCATCTAGTGTTCGGGATGCAGACACAGTCTCTATTTTTAAATCTAGACTCAAAACCCACCTGTTCAGTTTAGCTTTTTGCAATTAACCTTTCCTTTCCAGTTGATTTTTCTTTCAGGAAATCATGAACATGGGCAATGCCAGAAACCTCATATGACACTTTGTGATACTGCGCCAACAGGTTTGAGGTTTGAGAATGGCAGTATGGACGGATGTCATTGCCCACTGACGCTCTAATGTCTGTGTTCTTTCTGGTTTCCTTCCTTCTCCTACTAGCAATAATCAGACAAAAGCTTTCAGGCTCTTGAGGAGGTTAAACTCATGGAGAGCTGGTGCCAACATAATAACCTCAGCACTTAACCAGAAAATTAATTAGGATTAGCCCCCGTTTCATCACACATGCACATTGACTTGCACTATTTCGCTGTGCTTTATATTAAATACTTTGTACATTGCAATTGTTTACATTTTGCATCTGATTTGACCTTTTCCTATATTTGCTTTTATCTTCAAATGTTATATAAGCTTCTTATTATTTATTATTATTTACTTACTTCATACTTTGCTATTGCTCTTATATTGAAGCACAGTCATTAAATAATTTCACTGTTAGTTCTAAGTATATAACTATGTACGTGACAAACTTTGATTTGATTTGACTGTATATTGAAGTATTTCATAAAGTAGTTTGAGAGTCTACAGCAGTAACATGTTTTGATGCACTCTACAAGGCTATCAAAGTGAATACAATCATACTTCATTAACAAAACTATGCATTTGTGTGTGTGCAATTACTGCAATCTGTGGTATTTTTTTATTATTGATGATGAAAAATCATTTAAAAAATATATCAGATTAATGAGGGTTCAAACTGTACATCCACTATATGATTACATCTTTTGATTGAAGTTCAGAGTTTATGACATTTGCACTTGTTTAATGTATAAATAGAAATTACTCTCTGTTTAAACAAAACAGGCCCTAGATATATTAAAACAGTTGTTGATCTGCAATGTAGTATCCTCCAGAGAAAGGCACTGATGCACTGCTCACATACCTGAACCTTAATCAGAGTATTTTTGTCACCTTTGCTGTATCTATAATAACATCATATAGCCAAATCATTATGACCAGACAGCTGGGTTGGAGCATGTCTGAAACAGAAATGCTTGTATAATGCTTCAGGTGTGCAGTGGTCAGTGCCTCCTGGTAGTGGCCTGCAAATTCCCAAGATCTCAATCTGAGCATCTGTCAGTGGCAGTTCCACCTTCACATTTTCAGGAGTTAAAAGGATCTACTCCTATTATCTTGATACCAGATAGCAATGGACAATGTCAGAGGTCATAAAGTGACCATGCCTTGCTACATAAGAGCTGTTTTGGAGACACAGGTAGGACTAACAGCATCTTAAAAACATTATAATATTTGTCATAATGCTATGTCTATATAACAACATCCTTTTTATAAATGAAAAGTAAACAGAGTGAATGTGGATGTAATGTGGTCTCAGCTCTGTCAGCCTTAAGAACTCTCTCTATACAAATTAATCATTGAAGATGAAGATTCAAATATTCTACATGATACAATAAGTCTGGATGATTTTCTAAACCATGGGTAGAATATGGCATATATAAGTGGATTCACAGAAGAGTTAAAGCACATTAGCCAGCCAAACACAGTCCACACCATTGATGAAGTAGTCAGGTCTTTAACTGATAAACTACTAAAATAAAATGGTACCCAGAATGCAAAATAAACACAAATTACAATTCCCAGTGTTTTTGCTGCTTTGGTTGTGGAAGAGTTTGAAACTTTGTGTGAGGCATCATTTCTTAAAGCTTTAACAGCTTTAGCTTGACGTCTCGCCACGTTAAAAATGAGAGAATACATGATCAGTATAATAGAGCAAGGGATTATAAAGGTAACAACCATACCAAGAATAACAGTGTAATACTTAACAAAAACAATACACTCTCCATCACATCTAGTATAACTCTGAGATGGAGTAAGGTGGTCATTCAAGTACATAAATAAAATCATATACAGTATACAAAACGTCCAGCCTAGAGTTATGAGCACAGACATTCTTAAAACAGTGACTCTACTGGAATAAAGCAGAGGGTCACTGATGGCAATGTAGCGATCAACTGCAATAAAAACCAGATTACACAGAGATGCAAACATGGACAGGGCAATGATTATATCTGAAGCAGAGCATGCTGTTTCCCCAAGATACCAACAAGAGTCAAAAAGTTCCATTATTTTCACAGGCATAACAAACAGTCCCACAAGAAGATCTGCCACAGCCAGAGAGAGGATGAGCAGGTTGGTGGGAGTGTGGAGCTGTCTGAAGTGAGAGATGGAGATGATCACCAGCAGGTTCAAAAACACGGTGCACGCAGATACACATGAGAGAAAAATATACAGAAATAAATGTCCAGGTCCTGATTGGACCACTTTCAGACAGGATGAGTTGTTGTCAGGAAAGCAGTATTGAACTGTGGTGTTTTGTGTATAGTCTGTGCTCTCCATCTAATTCAGATCCAGATCTGCGAGTTGGAAGTGATGCTGTTGTGTTGTTCAGTAATACTGAACTGGGAGTTTTGCCTCAGTGCCATGTCTCTTTATACTGTACCTAACCAGAATTCATCAAATTCCCTCCTTACCCTTGATGTGCTATTTAAATAATGATGTAATGTTCAGTTACTGATGTAAGAAATTAAAGTGACAGCTACATACAGGTAGGGGTGGCAGTGATAGGACACAATAACAGTTAAGCAGTGGTTCACAGCCCTGGTTTGAGAACTTAATTCACAGACAGAAAGAAACACCAGAAGATGCCTTTACAAGTGAACATTTGGCAGATTCACTTATCCAGAATATGATATTACATTTATAGGTGACTGTAGCATGAAGAGTCTTGCCTAATGACTATCATTGGTATGGTGTAGTGTGACTGACCAAAGTTGGCATGGGATCTCAATCTTCCACATGGAGGTCTGCAGTGACTTAATACACTATACTAACCAAAAACATAACAGGTCACAATGCAAACATATTACAGGTATAACATGATCTTTACAGTCCAAGTGGTACCATCACATTTTACTATGTCTATTTCTCCTTATATAACTACAACCACCAAACATTAACATACTTAACATTCCTCTAACAAGTTCAATCCTAGCCCCCTTTGAGCATGTCAAATTGCAACAGTGGCAAAGAAGAACTCCTTAGGGCTAGGAGTAAGAAGCTTTGAGAGAATCCGAGGCTCAGTAAGGGGAACCAATCCTCCTTGGGCCAATCTGGATTTGCGAAAATTAACAGAGAGATTAAGTATTAGAGTCTTTGGTATAGGCCCCCATCACCAGTCCTGGTCTTGCAACATTCAGACTCAAGCTGATACTGCCAGTCAGACGGACAGCATGGGCAGAGCCACCAGCAAAAATTGAACACAAAATCATTACAATAAAACACAGATACTCACCAAAGAAGTCAACAAATAGATCACACCATCTTTCTATACCACCATAATCTACAGTTATTGATAAAACAATTAAAGGAAAATTTGCCACCAGTAATTCTCTGCTACTGTACAGTAGGAACATTCAGGTAGAATACCAGGCAAAATACCCAGAATTTATACAGAATACAATGGAGTGGAGAAGGGCTTGTACAACCTTATCAATTTACTTATTTATTGGCAGTTTGGAGCTCGTACTATGATGCACTTTTCTAGGTCATGGCCCATATGTGCATGAGTTGATCTGGCTAAAATCCAGTAATCATGGTCCATTATGACTGAGATAACCGATAGCTGTGCACATTACTGGTAGTGTAGGCTTTGCCCTGTATGCCTTTAACCACTGATGGTGCCTACATAAACTGTATACACTTGCAGTAGTGCAGACCACGAGTCTTTTGGTCGACCATGAACTCTACCGAAAACATAGCCATGAAGTTTACTGTCAAAACTGGTGCCCGACAAGGACATGCCACATCACCACTTCTGTTCATCACTGTCATTGACATCAATATGCACAAAGCATTTAAAGGCAGATCAAGTGCACAGTTTGGAATGAATCAATTCCTAACTGACCTGATGTTTGCTGAAGACCATGCCATCTTTGCTGAAAATGATGCTAACGCAACTGATATACTGTATATGAGCCGTACAGCAAAATCTTATGGATTTAAGATCAATGTGGAAAAAAAAGTGTTAAAAACTGATGGATCATGGTCAACTGTCCACCTCAATATAGCCCAGGTTTGACAAGTTAAAGAGTTCAAATATCTTGGCTCAATGGTCTAACAAGAAAAGGTGACAGCAATAATAGAGATCCACAGCTGAACTGGGCAAGTGGCTGTGGCTTTTGCTTCCCTCTGATGGTGTCCGTGGAAGAAGACAAATAACTAATTGAAGGACAAGATTCACCTTTTCCGCACCCTGATCTTACCTATCCTACTCTATGGAGTGGAAACTTGGACAGTCCTCAAGCAAGATCAGAAAATTCAAAGCTTTCCAAATGTGCTTCATATGACAGATCCTGTGTCTCACTGTATGACCATGTTACCAGTGAAACCATCCCTTATCTATGTCTGCAACAACTGACTACTCCTCAGGAAATCCAGAAATCCAGACTGTGATCATCGACTTCCACATCAACTTCTCTCACGGCAACAACTTATTCATTGGAAGGTTCAATGACACACACTGAAGAAAAGGTGGGTGAAACAAGTTGAAGACGATCTCAAGATGTGCCTGGGGTAAACAAAGTCCAGTGGTACTGAGGCACACCTTTCTGTCCTTCTCAGTGTGTCGCATGGACAGGTCAGCAAATTCAGGAAATAATAATAATGCCACCATTACTAACCTGATACAGTCAAGAACACCCAACCTGGAGCTGCTCGCCCTCAAGTTCTGTACTTTTTACCATCCTGGGAGTTTATTTTGGTCACAGTCAGCAATATCTGTGTTCCACCTCAGGCAAATATAAACACAGCACTGTGTGAGCTTTAAGTTCTCACAGAGCTTCAGACATAACGGCGTTTAAGAGCATTAAACAGCATTTAAACTCCAATGCACATTGTCATTTTCAACAAAAGTGCTCACAACTGATGGATTATGGTCAACTATCCACCTCAATGGAGCCCAGGTCAAACAAGTCAAAGTGTTCAAATACCTTGGCCCAATGGTCCAGCAAGAAAAGATGGTAGCAATAAAAGAGATCTCAATATTAAACCTCTCTCTATTGTATGATGTTATAGCAACCTGCTTTAAACAATACATCATTCCAGGCTGAAAAAACACAGCTAACCTGCTTCAATGACTGTTGGCCTATAGACCTTACAGGAGTTGTGATGAAGTTCACTGTAAAGATGGTCAGAGACTTTATGACATTTTCAATGCCAGACTCCATGGACCAGCTACAGTTTGCATACCACCACAAACACTCCACAAATGATGGAATACCACACCTGCTCAACACAACATTGACTCACGTGGGCACTGGGAGGGGTAATTTTGTAAAAATGCTGTTTGTTCACTACAGTTCAGCATTGATAACAATTATCCCTTTACTAGAAGAGCTGAGTTGTTTTTGAAGATCCTGTGGTTTTTCTGTGGTTTTTCTAGAAAATCCCCCCTCCCTCTTGGGCTATCAGCCACTATTGTTATGTAAACAGGAGAGAGATTGTCATGCCCAGAGGAGAGCCTCAAAGAGGCTTAGAGAAGGAGAGTCTTTACTGAGAAGGCTCAGAGAAATGAAGAGTGTGCAGTGTATGTTATTGTGTTATTTCTTTGTTTACTTACTTACTTATCCTCTTTGCTCTGACCAGAACATAAGGTCTCCTCAAGATCTTGCCACACAGTATGGTTTTTTGCCTTTGCTTCAGCCTCTCCTTAGGTCATTCCTAATTCTTGGAGCTTAGCCTCAACTGTCCTACGCCAGGTGATCTTTGTTCTGCCTCTTGGTCTCTTCCCCTGCTGTGTCCATTGAAGGGCTACTTTTGTGAGAAAGAGCCTTGCATTCTTAAGACATGCCCTAACCATTGAAAGTGTCTTTGTTGGATTTGCTTGATGATGCAGGTTGATTCTGTCATGTCTAATAAGTCTTTGTTTGAAATGCGACGGGGCCAATAAATTTTACAGATTTGTCGGAGGCAACCATGATGGAAACTGGACAATGCTCTCATGTCAGATTTTGTGACTCACCAACATTAACTTCCATACAATAAGATAGATTTCACGTTGCTGTTGTAGATTCTCAGCTTTGTCTTCTGGCTGTATTGTTTAGACTTCCAAATTGATCGTAGTCTTTGGAATGCTGATCTTGCTTTGGCTATTCTACTTTTAATGTCTTTCTGTATTGGATCCTGGGTACTAAGAATTGAACCTAAGTAAGTGAAACTTGACTTGCTCAGTTTAGTAGTATTGAGCCGCATTTCTTGTGTCTTTTTGGCATTGATCTGTAGTCCAGTTTGGCTTGCATAGAAGTTAAGCCAATTTGTTTTCTCCTGCATATGATCTTGTTTGTATGAAAGGAGAGCTATATCATCAGCGAAATCAAGGTCTTCTAGTGTTGAAAACATTGACCATGTGATGCCTCTTTCCTGGTCACTGGTGGTCTTTCTCATCACCCAATCGATGGCTACTAAAAATAGGATGTGTGAGATGGTGCAACCCTGTCTCACTCCTGAATTAACAGTGAACCATTCAGTGACTTTGTTATTTAGTAGCACTGCACATTCAAAGTCTGTATAGAAGCACTTAATCAGCGTATCAATCAATAATCTTATCTGGTATTCAATATGATCTAAGGATTATCCAAAGCATCTGTCTGTGTATACTGTCGAATGCTTTCTTGAAATCTATGAAATTAATATATAAAGGTGTCTTCCATTCTATGCACTGCTCAATGATGTTCGTTAGTGTAAAGATTTGATCAATACACCCTCTTCCTTTCCTGAATCCAGCTTGTTCTTGTCTCAAGATCTTATCCAGTTCTTCATCAAATCTGTTCAAAAGTATTCTGCGGAAGATTTTACTAGGAACCAAGAGTAATGTAATGCCTCTCCAGTTATCACAATTTCCTAAGTCCCCCTTTTTTGGCAGTTTTACAATGAGGCCTTTGGACCAGTCGACAGGGATCTTGTTTTCAGCCCAAATACCAATGAATAGTTGATGTAATTTTTCTGTTGCTGTTCCAATGTCTGCCTTCAATAATTCAGCTTGAATTCCATCTATGCCCGCTGTCATAATCTCACCTCAGCCTGCTCATGTCTGCTCCCCTTGTGCCTCCTGTCTATGCTTGATCTCTCAAGATCGCTCGTTCTCTCTCTCTCTCTTTCTCTCTCTCATGGGTTCATTATCCAGACACTTACCTTGCCCTACATTTCCCATCAGCCCCGCTTTCTTGCTCTCCCTCTATGAACCTAGTTTAATTAAATACTACAATTC
>BRDA01054417.1:0-12500 GCA_036984385.1 Crenuchus spilurus | reverse complement strand
GGTGCCACTTAGAAATTTAAGCTGATAGCACAGTGTACGTGTGCCTGGAATCCTGATACGCCAATGAATTGTTTATATTTATATGCAAATGAGGCAGCATGTTTATTGTTTATGCGTGGTATGTTAATAAGAGACAGCCTATGCAGACATATTTGGGCCTGACTGAGTCTGTAGTACAGGTTTTTTTTTTTTTCTTCGCAAAGAACATTTTCATATTTTATGGTTGTAAGGTCATGTTTGTTTTAAAGGAAACACTTGAAAGTCTAATTAGTTTTTCACATGCATTACAGGAGCTGGTACAGATGGGTTGAATTAATTCTGCCCTCCACCCGCCCACCCCACCCCCAAACGAAGAGAGCAAGGGAAAGAAAGCGAGTGAACAGAAGGAAAGGGCATGACATGAAATACAATGCCGTTTTTAACACTGACTTCCACACCTTCTCAAAGAGTGGAACAGATCAGCCAGTATGTCCACTAGTGTTTATATGCAATGGCCAAATGTTGAAATTATTGACAGTTCTAGTGCTGGAAAACATGATGAATATGTATTGTACTGTATAGTATAATGAGTGCAGTATAGCTGTAAATACAAATCCTTTGTTGTCGCTGTTGTTGATGCTGCATGGAACACCAAGCTGAACTAAACTCTTAAGTATATCAACACAGTCACTGAGGTATTGTTATTAATAAGTGCCATCTAGTCAATTTTGACTGCTTGTGAATATATATATATATAGAGTGTTTCTCCAGAACATCCAGTCTTCTATTTGGTCTTCACACCATGGCTTGCTCATGATTCATCTGGTTGTATCTGTCCATCTTGTTGCTGCTTCTCTTACTTTTTTTTTTACCATAAACTGTTCCAGCATATCTGTTTTCTCAAGTGAACTGGTTCTTCTCAAAATAAGAGATCTTCAGGTTGCTTATCTGGAATTCTAGCGAAAGCTTAGATTTGACTTGGTTGAGGATCCATTTGTTTGTTTTTTATTTCCATGGTTTTCTCAAACTCATTCTGCAACACCTACAGGGAATATGACCTGATGTCTGTCCAAACCAGTGTACTGGTAATGTGGATCATTTAAAAGTCATTTAAAAAGTAGTTAATCTAGTACTTATTAGATAGATAGATAGATAGATAGATAGACAGATAGACAGATAGATAGATAGATAGATAGATAGATAGATAGATAGATAGATAAAAATTGCATATAAACTTACATATATTATACAGAAATAAGAATACATAAGTTAGAATAGAATATAAGAGAATAGAAATAGAAGTATATCTACTTTTTTATGTAAACATATAGACACATTTATGACATTTACATGTAAGCATGTGAACACAGAGATTATGAGTATAGCAAGTTATGTCTGCAATGTTAACAGTCGAAAGTACATAGTGAATAGTATTGCAGTATCAGATGACAGTGTTTATCTACATTAGAGTACAGTACTCTGCATATTGTGATGTGATCACAGTATAGACAGCAGTAGATCAGTACTGTCTCTGCAATAAGGAGACTTGTACAGACTTACTTCAGTGGGTAACACAGATATCACTGTGGTATTGAATGTAACAACTGGTATAAGCAGAAAAATACATACACTAACTATTATTTACTATAAAATTAAACACTGTAAAGCTGCAGTACTGTAAAGTTAACATTTGTGATGTTCATAAGCAATGAGTTTTAAATACTCAACAGCATCAAGCAAACAGAAACCAAAAGACGTCAGAGCCTTTATGCCGCTTTGATTTAAGCCACTGTGGCTCCTATACTGCTCTATGCAAAACAGGACCACTGCTGTTCTAATACAACATGACCCCTAAACCATTTCCTCAACACCTGCTAAAGTTCTCACGGTTTCCCTTCCCCTTTTCAGCATTCATGAGAGACAGTTTGATTGAAACGTTAGAAAATAATATCCCCATACTAAATAAATAAATAAATAAATAATGTGGAAGCCTGACTTTTGAATTTTTCATAGAAGAATGAAATGAAAAACGAGTTTGATTTTTCCTTTCCTTTTCTTCTCCTTCCACATTATGTTCTCCTGTCTCATTTGCAATAAGCTTGTGCCATACATCAAACACTGCGAGCGTTCCAAACAAAATGTGGCATTTTTCAACCGTCACCAAAGCAGAGTAAACTGAAGTGAAGCTGGGGGTCTATTGGCCTGAAGATTATGCTGTTGAGCTCCAATAAATCGATACCTCTGACACTGCCCTTAAGGCTCTCATTAGAAACTGTTTATTTCTGTTAGTATTGCTGGTGTCTGTTAAGGGCAATCACAATCTGAAGCCTGCCAAACTAATAAATATGTATACATTGTTGAATTATCTACCTTCAGAATGTACAATGTAATAACTTTATTAACCTTGCAGTAGAATATATGACTATATATAAATACCTAAAAGTATACATAAAAAATACATACTAGTGCATCTCCAAATGTTTGAATGTTAAAAGTTTATTTGTGTTCAGAATTTAATTTATAAAGCTAAACTGTTGTATATTTTATACTCATTATAATAGATATTAATTTGTTTTAATACTGTTAATATTTGATATAGGTTAATAATGTCTGAATAGTAATTTCATAAAAACTAAATATAGTAATATTTTTTTATTTTCATGAGCCATACTGATCAACATTAGTAAAATGTAGCTTGAAATAATGTCTCATTAATTTATGTTTCATTTCATAACATTTGACAGTTTAGTATTGTAAATTGAATCAACACAAAACTTTTTTTTCAGGATACTACATTTTGCCCCTGGTGAAATTACATGTTTTGATTATTTTTGACCATCACATACATACTAAAAGCAGTTCTATTGCATTTATTTATGTACACCAATGAGCCAAAACATTAAGACCAATATGCTAATATGATTAAGAATGCCAACAAATCAGCTTAAACTATCAAGACATGTATCTGGTATCTGGTCAGCAGTAGATATTTTGAGTCCAAAAATTAGGCAAAAAATTGGCTGTCATAGATGTTGCATTCACAGAACACACACACACACACACACACACACACACACACACACACACACATTATTGGAAAGGTTACTAAAGCAAATAAAAAAGCTATTTGTTATATTTAACACCAAATTTTACGTGATAGTAAAGAAAAACTGTTATTGAAAGCAACATGCTTTGCTTCCATTGCACAGCTATTTCTAAATTATGTACTGTAGTATATTTTAACAATTAACACTCATTATTGTTTCCAGACTATGGGAATAACAGACAAATATGGCAAAAGATCAAAAGCTATACTCTGACCTTAATAAGTGACATAAATGTCTTATACCTGATGGAGAGGTCACTGAAAACTCAAAACACTATTTTTTATTATTTATTTTTTTTGCATTCACTTGAGCCTAATGGGAATTAAATTGGTTTGGCTATTTGTGTGTCAAATATCTGCAGTTTCACTGCTTGCCTGCTTATTCTCTCTCTCTCTCTCTCTCTCTCTCTCTCTCTCATTCTGATTTGGAGTTTCAATGACGGATGTTTGTGGCAGGAAAGACCTCTGTCACAGCAAAATGAGGTGATCTATCATTTTAAGATATGGTCTTCATATACTGTTTACTTGGAGATATCACTTGCCTCCAGCCAGTTTTGACCGGGGACATTTTGTGATATAGCAGTGATTTGTTTGGTATTGCTCCTACAATAAAAGCAGTTCCTGAGCTGAGAACACAACCCAGCAGTGCACTAACACTATGTTTTAGTTCACTTCATACATATGTAGTCTGCTAATACAACGTTTATTCATTTTTCTACACAGATATATGTACAGGACAAAGTGGCCTAACCATTTGCATTTGTCTTGTGCCTTCCTTTGCTTGTATGGTAGGACATACTAGAAGTGATTATCGCTGAACTTCCTTATATTGCGTAGGCTGTGAAAATGGGAAGAGTCTGATCCCAGTGGTTTAGAGTAAGGGAGTGAGCTTGACAATGTAAAGTGCTGGGTTGGTTTTCTGTTTGCAGTGCTAGCCCACCATACTGAACAGGACACATATGTATAATAACTATGATACTGTTGTACCATGCACATTTTCTCCCATCTATCACACACATACACACACATGCACACACACACATCATCCCCTCTCAGCAGTTTTAGTCCTCCCTTGGCACTGGAAATGGAGAGATGCTCTGGTGTAGGTAGCTCTGGTGAAACTAAACACACCTCACTCCTTTATGATTGATGCTGATATCTATGTGAGAAATGGCTATATTTTTGTTGTTGAGTCTGTTACATGCACTACTGTAATATTCAAACCTTAGGAGCTAGTTTTGTCCAACTCAAATTGATCTAAAGAGTAAACTAGACAAAACACTATTGTAAGCTACACGGAATTTACACGGAAGCCATAAGCTTGTGGTTAGTGATCTGGTCTTGTGACCGGAAGGTATTCACTTCAGTCCCCGCAGAGATCATGACTGAAGTGCCCTTGAGCAAGACACCTAACCCCCTAAACTGTAAGCCCCTCTGGTCTGCTAAATGCCTCAAATGTACTTTTTGTGTTCAAAGATCAGCCCTAAAACTAGATAGACATGCATCAAGTCAATCTGATCTTTACAGGGAACAAGTTAAATATTTTCAATGCACAGTTTCTGTTTATTTTCACACTGTTTTCTGTATGTATAGAACTTAAGGTTTCATTAGTCTTCTGTTTCA
Source organism: Crenuchus spilurus (assembly GCA_036984385.1). Taxonomy (NCBI): domain Eukaryota; kingdom Metazoa; phylum Chordata; class Actinopteri; order Characiformes; family Crenuchidae; genus Crenuchus; species Crenuchus spilurus. The sequence continues at coordinate 7,792 of BRDA01054417.1, read as the reverse complement.
TTTAACACTTTATATCAGATGGTATATACCCAGTCATCCATCCATCCATCCATCCATCTATCTATCTATCTATCTATCTATCTATCTATCTATCTATCTATCTATCTATCTATCTATCTATTACAATAATGTAATGACAACTAGCTGACTAGACAGGTGGACTAGTCCTGCAGCTATACACATAATCAGTATACTGGTTGAAATTTGAAGGTTATTTTCATGATCATACTGGTATACAACCAGAAAAGTCACTGTTTTATTGTGTAGTTTAGTGGTTAGCATATATATATATATATATATATATATATATATATATATATATATATATATATATATATATATATATATATATATTGAAAATGGTACCAAAAAGGGTTCCTCTAATATTACAAGCTTGCCATCGTAACGACAGCAGAACACTTTTGGGGGCTATTTAGAACCATCTACAATATTTTTCTCATCAATCTGAAGAATGCTTTTACCATGAACACAACCCTTTTTCCACAAGAAAGGTTTTTTGAGTGTTCATGATTCTATATAGAACCATTTCTTTTACTAAAGCACCATTGAAGAACCATCTTCTTTAAGAGTGTATGTGAGGAAAGAGTTGGTCTGTCCTTTTTCCCACTTGTGCAGTATACAGTCATATAATATACTAGATATTGAAAAAGTCAAGTCAAGATGTCATTATCATTATCAGTCTCATTTTCAACAACCCCCAGCCCTTAGCTAGTCTACCTAAAAGAGACAGCACATGTGTAGTCACAGATTCATCTGATGTAATGAAAAGTTACTGAACTATATCTAGGTGCTTTCCTGGTGTCTTTGGGGAGTTAGCAAAGGGTGCGTGTATGGTCTCGACTTCAATTTGCCCTTCATGAGCGGTGCAGTTGGGGCTCAGTTTGAAGCTGTTCAATCTTTGTATTCTCCAGCAGCTTCCAGACGCATGTTTGCTTTCATAAGTGGCATGTCGATGGTAGTGCCATGTGGCATTTCATATGGCCTACAGAAACACGCCATCTGTGATAGCATTTCCCCAACTTAAACTGTTTCTTCAGCATTTCAACAAGCTCTTAATTTCATCAAGGCCCGTTCCATTACCTCTTTCCTGATGTCTGTCAACATAAGCTTTTCTAGACCTAATGGACCAGAGCAATATAACAAACTGAAGAGAGCCTTCATATGGCATTTTAATCAGTATTATTTCTGTTTAATTATAATACCCCAATATAATGTGTGTTAAGTAATCCATACCCTAACTCAATGTAGCAAAAAGAAAAAAAAAAAAAAACAACATTAAGTATGCATTACTGTAGGGCTAATAAAACTCATTTGTGGTAAATGTATTGCTTACACTGCATTTTCCACATAATACACAATTTAATAAGCCAGTGGACACATGATTGAAGTAAGTGAAGAAGAGCTGGGCATAAATATCATAATTAATAGAGAACAAGGCCATAACTGAACTATAGGCATGTAGCTAAACTGAAAAAAGAATGAATTTCCATTTACATCTGTGATTTAAGCCTAGTCCAGGACTAAGCTTAAGCTGTACGTGGAAAATGGCCACACTTCAGATAGATGTGCTGAATTAACTCATTGAATATCTGTACTATGGCAGTCTCACAGGGATTAGTTGCAGTACCTTTAGCCACATGTCATTCTGGACCCATTTTAACAGCTGACCTTTGTGTCCAAAACACCCATCATAAGTCATCTTCTCTCACTAGGCAAGGAAAAAAGAAGTCAATGCAGTGCAGATCATCATACCTTTGTTAATCAATTCTGGTTCTGTACTGCACTTAAGGAAAATTAAATTCAGTTCAGTTCACATTTATTGGTATAAATTTTTATGCATTAGACATTTCAATGTTTTAGTCATTTTTTTTTGCGGCAAACAAACTCTTGATTTCAGAAGAAACAATGAGTGAGCAGGTACAAACACCTACACAGGAAACAATATCATGTCATTTCATTTTTTATCATTTTAGAGGTACGAATGGTCAAAACTTGCCATTGTTTGCCCAGATTCTTATTTATTTATTAGTTTGTTTTGTTTATGTTTTGGAACTAAGAAAGTCAATAATTATTTGCTATTTGTCAGAAAGTGCAGGAGTAGGCCACACGCCTATGCTCTGGGGAGTCTTGCGTAGCCACAAACATACAGCACACACAATCGTTTCTCTTGAGAGCCTGGGGAGCTTCTATTGAGAAAAAAAGGCAAATAAGGGGACTGCTGCCTCTATCAGGCTACATTTGATTGGCTTGGAATTAATTGAAGGAAAAAAAAATACTGGAATGAGCCTACTTGTTTTGTTCTTGGCAGTGTTTTGCTGTATAACCAATTTTATATTAGCTTAATATCATTTTGAATCATTTTTAGAGTGCTCATGGACAAAAATGCGTCTTTTTGCCACATGGCATTTTGATGGTTTTCTCAGAAGACATATGTTGGAACTGTCGTTAGCCACTTCTTTTGCTTTGTTTACATTTTACCCTCTAATAGGCTGCGAGTGCATCTCAAAGAAATAGAATATTTTGAAAAAAATGTGTTTGCAATTTAATTGATCAGTTTAATTCTTCATAATTATATATAAAGTGACAAACTTTAATTATTTTCTGTTTCAATGTTGATTTGTTGGCTTATAGCTTATGAAAATCAGACTTCCAGAATATAAAATGATTAGAATATTATTTTGTGCAGTGGATATTGAATGATAGTTTACCTTTCTGAATTAAATTATGAACATATTAACTGTTTCACAATATTCTCATTTTTAGAGATGGACTAGTACTAATCACACTTTTTGTAGGTTTAGGTAGTTTAAATACGAATGCATAAAAGAACAAAACCCTTTGAACATTAAGGAACAAAAATTCAATTTTAATTTTAAATATAATTTTAATTATAAAAAAAACTTAAAATCACCAAAATGAATGCAATTTTAAGCCAAAAATGTACTATGTAGTGTGAAGCTTGAAAATAATGCTTAGTACTGGAGACTTATATGTAAATATCCATTTCATGGTATGTTGGCACACCTTAGGAAAAAACTTACCATTAGTTGTAGTATTACTCAACCTTGGACTTGGCTTTCAGTGATTTTTTTTTCCAGTTTCTTTGATAGTTTGAATGTTTTGGTTGGCTGTTTGTTTAACACGTCATATACTTGCTAAGCTACTGGAACAAAAATAAAACTGTCACATTTGAATGCAGGTTGCAGAACTGAAGTAAGTCACTTCTTACTTCTTCATAATGCTGTATGATAAATGATTAAACCAGGAAAGTGTTGAAACATGGTGGTCTGCGAGAGGCCATATTTATCTGGAAGTTCCATTTTATGTTTCGTTTAGTCAGTTGACCTTTCAATGAAGTGAAGCAGGATGCAGTGTTTTATTAATGCCTAGTTGATGTACTACAGCTGCCGAAAAATGAATTGCACACTGTGCAGTTCACGGTTGGGCATGGCATATGTGCTAAAGGGAGGTGCCATTACAAGCCAATTTTTAGGGAAAACATAGCTTATGCATATGTTTAGTAAACATTTAGTTATGTCAGGTTTACACTACATTACTTTTTGAGACATCACTTGTTGTGCCGTTCACATTACATGACTGGTCGGTGACATGTGACACGAAATACATGATTTTTCACACTATTTTTATGCCAAAATCAAGAAACAAGCGATACAAGTCGTTATTGCCCTGATTTGCAGCGACAAAAGAAAGAAGGAAAAGGAAAAAATATGGATGAGAAGATGAATAAAAGCACACAGCCAGCAGGGACTGTCTGTTCTGCAGAGAGAATTGGACAGTAGGGGTTGAATAGTTTTTAGAACACCTTTGAGCTGGCAGTTAGCCGGCAGTACAGCTGTCCATTGCATTGATCATAGATATTATCAATCACATTATTTCTCCAGTGCAGTTATAATAACAATAAGAGATTGCATCAATGGTCACGTGTTTCTCTCTCTACGCGATCCCATTGGTTGTAGGCAGTTAGGTTGGAAAACTCTAGGTTGGAAAAAGGTTGGAAAACTCTATTTACCTTGGCATAGTTAAAAAAAGGAAAGTTTAGTCAGTGTTAAAGGACAGATTCCCAAATTCTAACCTATCATAATTGTGAGTATCATGTCAAAAATTGACGTACACCTGCTCATTTTCTGCCATTATAGTTTCATTTTCAGTCAGGCAAATGAAAGTGAACTCTCAACTCTCCTTCACTTAGGCAATTTCAGTTAAATTTTTTGACCCATTTCTAGCCCCCGTGCAGTACCTTAAATTTATGACAATAACCGACGTCATTTTGCCCATGTCGGTATTTTTGGTGTCTTAAAAAAATGAAAAGAAAAGTCATGTTCCTTTAAGACACTGCTCTCGGTGCAGTCTGTAGTCACGTGATGGGAAGTTTGGCTCTCTTAAGAGTGCTTTTTCTTTAAGAAGTGCTCTTTCGGCTCCCAAACGACTCTTTGCTTGTTATTATGTGTAGCCTCATATTTAAATCTAAATAAGCAAAAATAAATGGTTTGTGTGCTGAGAAACCCTTTTGCCTTCAGTCTTTTTATGATAAACTTTATAATTGCTTCATTTTGTGCATTAGTTCTGTCAAAAAACATTCTTACTTTTATTTTTATTTATTTATTTTTATTATTATAATTTTTTTACCTCTTCCCAATGTAGTGGTAGCCAGTTAGCCCATCCCCTCCGTTAGGCCTTTCCCCATCACATTGCAATATCCATGACTCTAGGAAGGTGCAGGCAAGCTCAAGCCTCCTCCGTTGCTTGTGATGCAGCCACCGCTTCTTTTTCGAACCACCACTGATACACCATCACTGGAGAGCCTAACGCGCTCAGAGGAAGGCACACAGTGTCCCCAGCTCTGATTGGACCAATCAGTAGACGCCTGAGCCAGCGGACATTGCAACGTGAAATTTTTGCTCTCTTGGGCCCCGCCTGTTGATGGCAAACAGCATGACCGGGATTCGAACTCGGTGAGCCACTCGGGGCTTTATTTAACATTTTTAAATAAACTTTTAATGGAACACAGGAAAAGCAAACACACACTGCAAACAAATCTACAATATCAACAGCAGAACCAAACTCTTAATGTTGAAACACTACATAAATTACATAATATTGGCCTTTGTAATCACAAGCAAATACAACTAATTATGACCATTAATGCTGGATTGATCCTATTTTTGTCATCTCCATCCCCTCGCCAACCACTTCTCTCAAACAAGCACTATAAATGACAGCTCTGGACTTCACTGAACACACTTAAACCTACAGTGAGAACGAGAGAGAGAGAGAGAGAGAGAGAGAGAGAGACACTGGCCACTACATAATTTAGTGCAGACTGGCATTCAAGAAAATCAGATGCATCAGTTTGGATGGGCTGATGCGATTCCTTCTGTCTGTTCTGTCCCTTTCCTCAGGTTTGTTAGCAGAGCTAATGAGAAATTGTGAATCTTTTAATTCACTACCAAGCATCGGCTCTTAGAGCCGGCTCTTTTGTGAATGACACATCACTACTGTGCGGGCCCTATGGAGAATGGTCTGACTGCAGAGCTGCAGAGCCACGGATTTACGCGGCAGTTTCATGCCAGCAGTTTTACGCCAGTGGCATCACATGTAAAACACATTTAAACACATTTAAACTGTGAATATTAAAGGAGGTTTGCGACGGTTATATGTGTTGCAATGCATATTTTCATACAAGAAGGAATTTCGTTGCCGATATATGAGCGATGTGACACATGCTGCGACAAATCCCTCACACAGTCTCTTCTCCCTGATGCCGTCTGGCAAAAGATACCGAAGCATCAGAGGCTCCACCACCAGACTCTGCAACAGCTTCGTTCACCAGGCAGTCAGACTCCTCAACTCACAGAGATTGAGCTGAACCCCACCACCACCACCACCCCTCTCACCCACACTCACACAAGGACTGAACTGTACCCCCACCCCACACCACTCATCACACCCACACAAGGACTGTCCCAAACACAAAGCACTCACACTAGCACTCAGCACACATCCCCCACACTAACATCCCCATCGTATCAGCAATATTTGCTGCTCACCCAAAAACTACAAACCATAAACTCTCTACCTCAGTAACTGCTGTTAGCATGCACATCTATATGTTACAGTATGTTACATATCTCTTGCACCTTATCCGCGCCACGGACATTCCATTGTACCGCATCGGTACTGCACTGTCTTGTCCTGTCTGTTAAGTTTGTCTGCTATATTTATTGTATTTATTGTAGTGTTTAGTCCTCTGTTGTCCTGTTGCACCTAGCACTTTGTTGTGTACTGTACTGTCATTGCATGTTGCACTATGGTTCCGGAGGAATGTAATTTCATTGCACTGTGTACCTGTACTCAGATGTAACGACAATAAAAGCCACTTGACTTGACTTGACTTGAAATCATTGCCCGTTTTGCTCTATAGAGTATTATAAGCCAACATCAGCTAGTAAACTTAGGAGTCACCTCAAACTACATTTTAACCGAGCAGTCCAGCATGAAGGTAAGTTCAGTTAACACAACAATAACAGTCTTTTGACACAACAGTACAATATAGGTTGTACAATAAGTCGCACAATATCTAACATATAAGTTATCTACAATGCTGAACATGTCATAGCTGTATATAATTATATAAATATCAGACTAATTATATAAATATCAGACTTTGTAATCTGCACATATGATTAAGCCTCAAATTACAGCTTTTAAAACAGTTTACTCAGCAAGGTTTATATACCTTGTTGTTATTTGAGGCTTAATCATATTTATAAAATTATATACATTGTTAGATATTGTACAATTTATGTTGTACTTTTGTGTCAAAAGCCGGTTACTGTCATTACTAAGCCTTTCAGAGACCTAGAATTATTTTTATGGCCCCACACTTTATATAATTTATTTTCTTATGTTTCAGGATACACTCTTCACCGATGTGGTGTAGGGTGTAGGGCTTTTTGATGTAAATTCTAAATACCACCTCAGGAGTGAGTGTATTGATGAGGTTAATGGTGTCTTTTCTGTCCAAGACATTTTCTTCATTTATTTATGCTTTAAACTTAATTAAAGTGGTAATAAAAATGGAATTGTACCATCAATATAACTGGCTGTGAAGCATTTATGTTGGCCTAACACATTCTTTATTTTTGGGGTGTGTGTGTATTAGTATTATCGTCCATTTATTGTTATCGAGGTGAACTGCTCAATATATCGCAATATTGATTTTAGGCCATATCGTCCCAGCCCTGAATTTGCAAATTCTCCCATAGCACATAATGAAATACAGTGAATAATGAGCTTGATCTTTATGAATTTCTAAGCAAAACATCAACAGGTCATTTGTGCAACGCTCAATTATCTTGAAGTGTAGGAAACTATTGATACACTATAGCATCACATTATATTATATAGTATATAGAGATGAAAGTAAGTATTTGAACACCCTGTGAATTTGCAAGTTCTCCCACTTGGAAATCATGGAGGGGTCTGAAATTTTCATCTTAGGTGCATGTCCACTGAGAGACATAATCTAAAAGAAAAAATCCAGAAATCACAATGTATGATTTTTTAAAAAATTTATTTGTGTGTTACTGCTGCAAATAAGTATTTGAACACCTGCCATTCAGCAAACATTCTGGCCCTCAAAGACCTGTTATTCCGCCTTTAAAAAGTCCACCTCCACTCCACTTATTATTCTAAATTAGAAGCACCTATTTGAGGTCGATAGCTGCATAAAGACACCTGCCCACCCCAC
>BRDA01054410.1:0-11141 GCA_036984385.1 Crenuchus spilurus | reverse complement strand
CAAAATCCTTCTGGGAAAACATCTTGTGGACAGATGGGACCAAGATAGAGCTTTTTGGTAAAGCACATCATTCTACTGTTTACCGAAAACTGAATAAGGCCTACAAAGAAAAGAACACAGTACCTACAGTCAAATATGGTGGAGGTTCAAAGATGTTTTGGGGCTGTTTTGCTGCCTCTGGAACTGGGTGCCTTGACTGTGTACAAGGCATCATGAAATCTGAAGATTACCAAAGCATTTTGGGTCGCAATGTAGAGCCCAGTGTCAGAAAGCTGGGTTTGCATCCTAGGTCCTGGGTCTTCCAGCAGGACAATGACCCCAAACATACTTCAAAAAGCACCCAGAAATGGATGGAAACAAAGCGCTGGAGAGTTCTAAAGTGGCCAGCAATGAGTCTGGATCTAAATCCCATTGAACACCTGTGGAGAGATCTTAAAATTGCTGTTGTTGATCTTCAAATATGAGAGACTTGGAGCAGTTTGCAAAAGAAGAGTGGTCCAAAATTCCAGTTGAGAGGTGTAAGAAGCTTGTTGATGGTTATAAGAAGCGAATGATTTCAGTTATTTTTTCCAAAGGGTGTGCAATCAAATATTAAGTTGAGGGTGTTAATAATTTTGTCCGCCCCATTTTTGGAGTTTTATGTAAAATTATGTCAAATTTGTCTTTTTTTCCTCTGTTTTTTGTGTTGTTCCAATACACACAAAGGAAATAAATGTGTGTATAACAAAACGTGGAATTGCAATAATTTTCTGGGAGAAATACTTCATTTTCTGGAAAAAATTCAGGGGTCCCAACACTTTTGGCCATGACTGTGTGTACACACACACACACACACACACACACACTTTCCTGGCATTATCTTACTCTATATATGTCTACAACATAATTTATTATTCAGACATAATCAGGAGATCAAAGTCTAAAATGTCATCATTCAACACTGAAGCCACACAATAAAAACACTCTAGATAAGCTAGAAAAAAACACTATACTGTCTTCATGAGACAAAGAGAATACTATGCTGAATGCATAAAAATGATCTCATCAACACTTTCAGTCCTAGGTCGTTGTCTCCATAGTCACTGCTGTGCAGCTTTAAATGTGTTATTTTTGCACAAAAGAATAGCAGAGCGAAGCGATGTGCACAGTCTGGGGAAAGTGTAAAACTAAATTTGGAGTGATAAGGAAGATGAATGTTTCTTAAAAAGAATCATTACTGGTGATGAGACATGGATTCATCACTACAAGCCTGAGTAAACAGCAGAGTATGGAATGGAAACATCCTCAATCACCCACCAAGAAACAGTTCAAAAGTCATCCATCAGCTGGAAAACAGATGCCTACAGTTTTCTAGGATTCTCAAGGGCCAGTACTGGAACATAAACAGGAAAAAGGTGCAACACTCAACAGCAAAATGCTCAATGAAGAGCTGAAGCTTAACATTCAAACAAAATGCAGAGGACTGCTATCCAAGTGTGTTGTGTTGCTGCACACCACTGCTCATACTGCTGACACTGTAAAACCTGAAGCCTCCCTATAGTCCTGATCTTGCACCATTTGACTATTACCTGTTTGGTCCCTTGAAAAAAGCCATAAAAGGATGGAGATTTATGTCTGATGAAGAGGTAAAGACAGCAGTGCATTCGTGGCTCACAGCTCAGCCAAAAACATGTTTAGGGAATATGAAAGCTTGATGATAGATGTACACAATATATTGAAAAGAATACAATCCAAAATAATGTATTTATTTTCAGGTTAAAATAAATTATACAGTCAGAGAGCTTTATAAAATTATACAGAGTCATTTTTGATAATTAGTCATAATTAGCCATTTTATTTTTGCTCATCACTAAGTAGTATTTTAGATAATACAAAAATAATGTATAGTGAGAACTATATTCCAAAGTCTGTATTACAATATGCAGATTATTGGGTGTACTGTTACACACCTAATAAACTGAGATACAAGAATGAAAACAAGAATGAATCCACTTCCACTTCAGCCATACTTTATCCTATTAGGCTCTAAAGTCAGTGTTGCTGTGCTCAAGTCAGAAATGTTGACTTTAATGACTGTGGGAACTTACTAAGCCTAAATCTCTTTGGGATGTATAACAGAGCGACAGGGATAAGCAGCTAATGCTTAGGTTATTTTCACTCAAATTACAGTTAGAAAAAGATGATCTAGGATCAGCCTAATGACTATAATCCTAACTTTTCACATATATTCTGAACTTCTATCCATTTCAGCACAGGACAGGTTTCAGATCAGCAGCAAAGAGCAACCAACATCCCCACTGTGGATCAGCCAACAGTGATACAAAAAGGTCATCATCTCAGCTGTACCATAAAACTAGATGTGTTATAAATCCATTTCAGATTCACTTCCAGTATAAGAAAAATGAGAAGCGGAAAAAAATCATTCAATGCACAAACAACCATCATAAACACTTAAAAAGACTATTTTGAAAACAAATACACATGTTTGTTAAAGTCTAACTTAATAAATCCAGCACCTAATTATTATTTTTCATTATTAAGTAAATTGCTGTGTCAATATGTTGACATATTAAGTCATGTTTTTTATGCATTTTGAGACAGTCCATTTTGAAACACCGTCTCAGTACTTTATAGAACTTTATAGGAGAAGGAAAAACAGACTTTACTTTTAATGTAAGTCAATGGAACAAGATATATTTCCAGATCATTTATTTTAGTCCATGCAACAAGAAAATGACTTACAGTATAAAGTGCAATCAGCATCACATTATGTGAAAATCTGAAAACTGTATTTGCTGCTATCAGAACAAAACATTTTTTGTCAGTGTCATGTAAAAGTTTGAAGATGAAATTGAAGCATAAAGTCAAAGACAACCCTCCCTTTGTATTTTAAACAAAAAATATTTCTCTTTTACATTTTCTAAATTACAAAAAGGAAAATGGCTTGTTTAGATGTTATTTTGCAAATTTCTGCCATGGTAAAGAGGTTTATTCTGATGACTCTCATGAAGGCCAAGGCAGGTGTCACTGAACAGTAACATGATGTACCACAACTCCAGTCTGCAAATCTTCTTGGACTCTTGCAGTCAAGCAGGGATTCTGATTTGCCTTTCTATCAATCCTATGCAACAGTCTCTGAAAATGTTCTTGGTCTTCCAGACCTTACCTTAACCTCAGTGGTTCCTATTAATTGCCATATCTTAATTACATTTCAAATGGAGGAAATACAAAATGACAACTTTTTGTTATCTTATTCTAAAATTTTGTGGGCCTCAATTATTTTCATTTTCATTTTCAGAGTGCTAGACAGCGGCTTAGAAGAACCCATGGCTGCTGTTTTTGGGGACAAGGTTAGAAGAGTCTGGGTATTTATAAAGCTTTGAAATTTGTACCATCTGGCAAATGTTAACAAACCATAACCCTAACAGGTATATTAAGGTTTGAGACCTCAGTCAAAGTTATCAGTGCGCTCTAATCTTTTGTAAGGTACTCTGCCACCCCCTATCCTCACTACATTCTACACAGGAACCATAGATAACACATATAGCACCTACATTACTGTCTGTTTGGGAATTGCAATGCATCTGACTGCAAGACTCTTCAGCATATAGTGAGGATGGCTGAAAAGATCATTGGGGTTTCCCTCCCATCTCTCACACACTTTTACAACAAGTACTGCATCCAGAAAGCTCTTAGCTTTGTGGAGGGCCAATCGCATCCATCACATGATCTCTTCACCCAGCTGCCTTCTGGTAGAAGATTCCACAGCAGTTTCATCCAATAGGCTGTCAGACTCCTCAAAATACCTAGTCTGACTCTCAGAGACCAAACACCTCTGCACATTGGCACAGAACTGTATTAGCCAACATAAATAATTGCAATATTTGCACATTTACATATTGTACCTTGTACTATAAACTGCTGCTATAAACTTGTAAAATATGCAAAATAACTGCTGCTAAATATCATTCATTCATATCATTTATGTTGATCAATGTTAAAATAAGCCCACTATGAATCAATTCTATAATACTTAAACTTAAAATGTGTGAATACTGTTAATAGACACTACTTCACTGTTGATAGCACTGGTAGCAGGGGTGCTAAAATCATGTTCTCTAAAATAAGTGCCCGTATGTGTTTGTTTGTGTGTGTGTGTGTGTGTGTGTGTGTATAGAGGGTGTTCCCTCTGAATAACATGACTACTTTCTATAGTGACACTGAAGTTCATTACAATCAACACTGTTACTGAGTGGAGCAATCTCACTCTGGCATTCAAAATTAAGGTCCTAGACCTCTACATTACCATTAACATTTCAGTACCTGCAGGATATGACCCCAAGGGTCCATTAGATACTATCTGCAGGTCAGAACAATGATCCTGCTCACTTTTCTCTGTACTCAGCTGCAGCAAAGTTACTCTACACAGGTACAGAGAAGCTACACCACAGAGGGGTCTGTGGAACTGATAACCTGCTCACTTAAGAGCCAAGCTCAATATCCATTCCAGTGTTACTGCTAGACCATATCTATAGGCTCTTCTTCCAAAGCTAAAAATAAAACCGAAAACAAAACACAGTGTCATATAATAGTGGACAAAATTATGTATTATATACATTATAGACATGTATTATAGACATCAGTCTTGTAGTAGTGATTGGGCGGTCAAGATTAAGACAAGGGAAGCTCTAACATTGTTCTACAGCAGCCATACTGAGGTGGCTGCCTTCAGATATGCCTGTAAATGTGACATTTGTTTATTAGCCTAGTGAGATGCTTTAAAAATAACTGGATAGGCATCTAAAACAATGGTATTTATTATTGTTATTACAAATAAAAATAACATTAACAATTAAATATCTGCAAATGTGAGACTATGAATCCATCTATGTACAATAATCATGATTACATAAAATAATCACTATCAGATGATTCTGTAATAAATCAAGACATCCTTACTGGGAGAAAACATTAAGGTAAAATTTTACAAATGCTGCCTTATGGTATTAAACAGACATAAGACATACGTTTTGAGCTCATACAGCAGACAAAGAAACTAGCAATTGGTGTGCTCAGACAGTGATAACCTGCTACTATATATACTACAGTCATTTTACTATCACTGCACAAGTCAACCTAGATCTAGGTCTTAAAAGAGGGATTTAAGTCTTTTCACAAAGGCTTCTTTCACCAAGACTGAGTCACATGACTGTGGGAACCTGGTCCTCCAGGTTCAAACCAACAGATTTCAGTTTCTAGCAGATGTAGCATTACTGTGAACTTTCATACATTTTGCAATAGTCCACCTCTGAAGAGGACGGAGAAGAATTTCTAAACAAAACAAAATGTCAGAAGCTTCTTACTGTAATCATTCACATAGCACTAAATTAAACAGTCATCACTACTGCACTAAATTACTGTAAGTGTAAGCCAAGTACAAACTAATAGCAGATTAGGGTGAAAGCATTAATATTTAGCTCATTAAATTATTCTGTCACTACTGTCATGTTAAAATATCTACAATACCCATATGCCCGCTACAAAGGAGTGATGTTTTAAGTGAGTGACATAATTACGTTTCTGCTTGGATTACTTTTTCATTACTATCACTTTCTAATTTTATATAAAATTTATATATATTATATATTTTTCTTCATAATTGATTTTAAAAAGGTAAACTGATATTTTATATTCATCACATGCAAATTGACATATTTCAAGCCTTTTTTTGTTTTAATGTTGTTCAGTATGACTTGTAAGCTCATGAGTTGGCCCTTCAAGCACAGCAATATGATGGTCAGTGGTAGTGTTGGCACTGGTAGCTGCTGGAAAAGGAAATGGGCATCCCCATAAAACTTGTTAGCTGATGGAAGCATGAAGTGCGCCAAAATATCCTGGTTGGTGGCTGTGTTGACTCTGGACTTGATAAAACACAATGGACCAATACCAGCAGCCCAAACCATCACAGACTCTAGGAGCTGATTTACAAATGAAATACAAAAGTGACCTTCATCTGAAAAGAGGACTTTGGAGCACTGAGTAACAGTCCAGTTCTTTTTCTCTTTAGTGCAGGTAACACACTTCTGATGTTGTCTCTGCTTCAGGAGTGTTGATATTAGTAATGTGGCAGTTGTAGCTCTGAGATACACACAGTATTTACTGTTTAAATACGGTAGTCATTTACTCAAACTCACAATCACATGATAATTTGAGATTCTGTATTTCTGATTTTCATGAGCAATAAGTTATACTGATCAACATAAAAAAAACACTTGAAATGTCACTTTATGTGTAATTAATATAAAATATGCCAATTAATATTTTTGAATTATAAACAAAAACTATTATATAATTATATCCTTAGCTGGCTCACATTATGTACATTATAATGCACAATGTACATAAAATTGCTAAACTGAAATGCCTGCAATTTTTCTGTCTCTAGTATGTATAAAACTACAAGCTCAGCCTGTTTCATCATTAAAGCAAAGACGCAAATCTGAACTTGGGCATTTGGCTACTGCTAATTGGAGAGACAGTAATGTTTTCTTGATGACATAGGAGGAATGTAATTCAGTCCATTACAAGAACATGCACCCTACTTAACCTTTCGTCTGGTTGTATTACTAAAATATAACTCTGCATTACGCTATTCAATTAAAAAACTTAAATTCTGTATAACTGAGAGGCCAAATTTGCAGTCAGCAGTTATTTTATATATAAACAAACAGATATTTAAATTCCATGCAGTCATGCCACATGACAGGGTTTGCTGCATGTATAAATAAGCACACTAGTCAGTGGAGGCAGAGCATAAAACTCTTAGTTGTACTTGTTGCAATGACAATAAAGGGTTGTCTGTCTGTCTGTCTAATCCATCCATCCATCCATCTATCCAATCCATCCATCCATCCATCCATCCAATCCATCCATCTATCCAATCCATCCATCCATCTATCCAATCCATCCATCCATCCAATCCAATCCATCCATCTACTCATCTATCCATCCATCCATCCATCTAAAGGATGTGACTGAAGTGCAAAAGGGCATGATAATAGGGTACCAGGTGAAGCATGGTGGTGGTAGAATCTCAGAAACCACTAACTGTGTGGGACACAGTGAAGGTCTACAGAGAATAGCCTTCTCATACACTCAGTGCCTCCCAACAGCATAACAGTGATGCCCCTCAGGCCACTGATGCCAACAACTCTGGTGAGTGGTGCAGAGCAATCAACATACCACAGTGGACCAGTTAACTATGAACAGGGAAGTGTCAGATCACCATTGACTGTCCACCCCAAGCCAAGTGTTCTCATTCCTAATCCATACGACTGTAAATTCCTAAAATAAGATAATTATGTATCGTTGCTCCTGTGAAAACACTTAGAAACCATTTAAAGACCCAAGACCGTACACAAATCATTAAAGATATCTGGCTAAACTCCACACAAAATGACTCTACATGTGCTCCTAATTATTACATTTATGGAACCGGCAGGTTTCTCAGGAGTGTAAGAACACGTTCCTGTTTAATACTTTACACACCCTGATTTCACACAGGGATTTTGTTGACTATTCAGTGCCACACTGGCCTCTGCAGTGACATTTCAAATGGTCACAGGGTTATTCTCCGTTAGTCCAAGGGGCATATTTCACAAAGCAGGTTTTCTCCACCAGTTATAATAAGTGTATCAGATGTGTTCTTTACCTCATTTGTTAGTGGCCTATAAGATACCAAACTGTACTTTATCAGAGTAGACAAAATGTGATCAACACCTTCAAAGAGTATATTTTGAGGGAACATGTACAACATATGAATAAAAGATGTTGCATCAATGCAGAGTCTAAACTATAGTCTACAGAAGTGGCTTATGCCGTTCTGTTGGTGTCTGTCGCTCTGGAATTACACCACCAGAACACAAGATGGCGATGCAGTTTCTATGCCACTGTGCTGTGTTGGGTTTGAGGAAATCTCTGGCCATGTCTTCTAGAAGTGTTTGTAGTATGGCAAAGTCACACAAATACTAATATTTACAAACCTCCATGTTTCCATGGTTTGTACAATTAAATTTAATTCAATTTGACATCATTCAATTTAATTTTGCAATGCTACCAAGCGGAACAATTGCAGCTACTGCAGTTTGTGTCAGCATGATGTGTAAATACATTTTTGGGGAGGCACATGAGGCTACAGCATATAATAATGCCGAATAATGCCTATTCAGATTGGATTAAATTTACAGGGGGTTCTGGGGTATTTTTTTCTTTCACAGGAGATCCTCTGTGATTTTATTTACATCTGGATGCATCATATCAGTGTTTTTTCTCCTCTGAGAAAATTACAAGCTGAATTATGTTTTTATTTGTTTTTATCATTTTATTGGGCAGCCATGGCCTAGTGGTAAGGATCTGGTCTTGTGGTCTTGCCGGTTTGATCCCCAGACAGGACATGACTGAAGTGCCCTTGAGCAAGGCACCTAACCACCTAACTGCGCCCCGGGCCCCGGTGGATAAGGGCTGCCCACCGCTTCGGGCACAAATTCTCACAGCCTAGTGTGTGTGTATGTGTGTGCTTCACTGCACGAATGGGTTAAATGCGGAGGTGTGAAAATTACATTGGCAAATTGGTTCATCTTAATCTTAGTCCCATTTGATGCAAATCTCCGATTTTCCAGGCAGACGCTGTCTCACTTTGGAAAATAAAATAACATTTTTAAAGTTTTGGCTTCTAGCTGTATTTAGTCTTCTAACGGGCAGAACCACCAAAGACTTCACAAATCACAAACAATTTAATATTAAAATTTTTGACGAGTCACTTAATAATCAACTTGGTCTGGATTGAAGATTTTCCACTCCATACTCTACCTGGTAGAACATGGAAAAGAGGAAAAAGAAACTAAAATCCATAAAAAAGATGAGATTCTGGTTTATTAAAGAAGAATACAGATTTATTAAAGGAGTGATTATAATCACATCTACAGGGTCTAATTAACTGTGATCATGTCATGTGACAGACTTTTGGGTCCAGAAACAATCTCCTGTAGATACTTTAATGGTCCACAGCACCCAGAGAGCAGTTGGAGTTCAGGTGTAGTGACAGACCAATTAATCAGGACTTCAGCTACGTCCTGCTGGTTCAGGGCACTGAACTGGCAACCATTCAGCCTCAAGCTAGCTTGTATAACCTGTCTGTGCCAAACATCTCACTCACATTGAGGACATTTTAAATATTTTACTGATAAGAACTGTTACTACTAGCCAAACGGCAGAGCAGAATCTGTTTTCAGAAGTTCAGGAGAACTCGCTTTTAGAGAAAGCAAAAATGAGAGGCCGACTAGCACAAGACGCTAAAACAAAAAGGCTGACCAAAGAGGGGTAGAACTAAAGGTCGGACAGGATTCAGGGCTGGATCTGTCCTTTCTGAAAGGGAAAGACTGCATTGCAGAGGAAGGCAGCTGGGGGTGGCTAACAGGCTTGATAAGAGCTGCTCTCAGACTTGTGTATGAAGCTGATAGAGTCTCACTGGGTGTACATACAGCACCACACTGCTATCGGTTTCTGCACGTGTGTAAAGGTTTAGCAGTACAGCTAGGATTGCACTTCAGCCTGATACTGCTGGCCTAGGCAGGAACGTTAACTGTTTGAGGACAACAGCATCAATTGATTTGTTAGTGCTTCAAAATCGCCAAATTGACAGTGTTTATGGTTCTTCCTCAGCAAAAACTGGCTGTCATTAGTCATTTGATTACTAATACAGACAATAAATCAACAGAATATTGTGATGACTACCTAAGAAAAGACTGAGCAGTAAAAATGAACAACAGTATATGTAAAGCAATTTCAGCAACAGGCCAAATTGGTCAGCCGATAGTTTATTTATTATACTTCTTTGTTATGAGATGCAAAAAAAAAAAAAAACAAGACATCACACACAACATCGGCCGTCAGCCAACGGCACTCTAAAACAATATTGAGACAGAAATGTACAATTTTTGGCCAATCTATACTGACTGATCCAAGCCACATTTGGAGGTGGTTTGAAATCTAATTAAAATCAGATTTGTACAGAAACGTCTCGGCCCAGCCACTCTGGCCACTGAAATCGGACTTCAAAGTGCCTTTTGAGTCATTCACAATGTGACAAAGAACAACCACATAAAGTTTTGAGTGACAGAAAAGCGGGGATCCTACAAGTACATCCCAGGTTGCGAGGTGCTAAAAAATTCTCCAGCCCCTTGTCTGACAAAAAGCAGCCCTTCACAAACTTAAAACTAACCCAAAATCTAATCAAATCTACAGCCTAATCACAGATATTTGAGCAAGCTGTAATTGCATCTTTACTACTCAAAAATCTTATTTTATTTTTATTGTCCAAACATAGCACCACATAGTTCCAACTGATCAGGTCTCTGAAAAATTATAATTATAAAACATAGTGAAGTATTGCAATAATGCATTTTTGCAGTCTTGTCCACCTTTAATTGTTAGCTAAAATTTAATGATAATGACAGGCTTATAAGAACTTCTACCTTTTCACTGCCATTCACAACTAACATATTGTTCCATCTACAGTTAATGTCAGATACAGATATTTGAGCCTGACAACTTGAAAACAGACTGGAGCTGGTAGTGTGTTTGTGTAATTAAGAAATTAAACACTGTTGATGTATTAGTAGTAGTAGTAGTAGTAGTATCACCATCATCATCA
Organism: Crenuchus spilurus; assembly: GCA_036984385.1. Lineage (NCBI taxonomy): Eukaryota > Metazoa > Chordata > Actinopteri > Characiformes > Crenuchidae > Crenuchus > Crenuchus spilurus. The sequence continues at coordinate 430 of BRDA01054410.1, read as the reverse complement.
AGGAGACCAAAAAACCTGTCTGCTCACATATTCTGACCAGTCCCCAGTCCACTTATCTGGTTTGTTTTACAGCACAAGGATGTTTGTTTTACAACACTGACAAACATGGCTCGCAGTGGAAAAAACATGGACAAGGTCAGGACAGAGAGCAGCCTGCACCACAACTGGGTAAAAAGAAGCAAATCAATAACTCATTCCACATCAAGAGCATTTAACAAAAGTCCACTAAATTTAGACAAACCAGCATTAACTAACCATAATTACAGAAAGCTTCTGCAGCTGTGAAGTGACTGAACTGGGTACATTTTAGGGATGCCCCGATACCGATACCAGCGTGATGGGAGCTTCGTTTCCTTCTAACAGACAGTATTAGTTTGCGCCACAAAATAAATAAATAAATAAAATTAAAAAATAAAATGAAAAAAAGAAG
>BRDA01054397.1:24835-54909 GCA_036984385.1 Crenuchus spilurus | reverse complement strand
TTGTTGGCATGTAGATAGCACCTGATGATTGTTTGGGAGACCTCGTAACCCCAAGATGCTACCATTTGATTCAATTCTCTTACAGTGAGCTTTGGAGAACTTTTTACTTTTCTTACCATCCTTCTCACTGTGCGTGGTGACAAGGTACACTTGCGTCCTCTTCCAGGCTTGTTTGTCACAGTTCCAGATGTCTTGAACTTTTTGATGATTGCTCTGACTGTAGATAAGGGCATCTGCAGGTGAGTGGCTATTTTCTTGTAGCCATTGCCTGATTCATGAAGGTCGAGACACATCTGCCTTACTTGAATACTGTGTTCTCTTGTCTTTCCCATGTTTAAGAGTGAGTAAAAGAAATAGACATCTGTGTAATGCCATATTTATACCCCAGGGAAACAGGAAGTGTTGAATTACTAATTAAAGTTTCCTAGGTACTTTAATTCACTTTATAAGCTACAGTAGAAATGACATAAATGGTTCTAATACATTTATTTCCGAGAAATTGTTAAGGACGCTAATAATTGTGGAACAGGTCAATTTATGAGAAATAATTATTTCTTTGACAGGATTTTTTTCTTTTTTTCACTTGAGTTGAAGGTTGCTTTTTTCTACATTTTTTCAGAGTGAGATTATGCTTCTGCAATTCAAAATTAATTTATTTTAAGGCTTTTAACACATTTTAACTAGGGGTGCCAATAATTATGGAGGGTGATGTAACTGCAGTTCACACCCAGACTTGTGTTTACACTTACACTTACCACCCTCCACCTCTCTTTTTACAAAACTATATAGAATGATCAGTGTTTCCTCTCATACATGTGATCACATTAATATACCTTCTCACAGAATGATTTGTTTTTGCCTGACTTACCTACATGATAATGGTTATTTTAAATTCTCTATCTGGCCTCATTTATAGTAAGAAGTCAAATATGCTGATTTTATTTTCTAGCAGGATTTGGTGCCTGAACACAATGCCAAAACTTTTACCAAATGGTTTGTTGACGCTACTGTGCTTGACTGGCCAGCCAACTCTCTAGACCTGAACCACATAGAGAATCTATGGGTACTGTCAAGAGGAAGATGAGAATCCAACCCAGCAATACAGATGTGCTAAAGGCCACTATCAATGCAAACTGAGCCTCAATATCAGCTCAGCAATGCCAGAATCTGACTCCCTCCATGCACTGACGCACTGATGCAGTAATTTGTGGTAAAGGAGCCCCAACCAAGTATTGGGTGTATAAATATATATGACTTGTCAGATGTTGGACAAACCTTTGTTGTACATTCTTGTTCTTATGAAATATTCTGGTAAATTGATAAACATTTCTGATTTTCATGAACTATAAACCAAACTCCATCCATTCATCCATCCATCAAAATTAAAACAAAAAAAAAAATGCTTGAAGTATGTCACCTTGTATGTAATAGAGATTAAAGATATGACGGTTTACCATTTTGAATTAAATTTTTCGTTTAAATGTACTAGTATGTGTATGCACTCACTGGCCACTTTACTTCACTTACACTTTCCATTTTATCAGATCCACTGATCATACAGGTGCACTTTGTAGATCTACAATTACAGACTGTAGTTCATCTGTTTCTCTGTATACTTTATTATCCTCCTTTCACCTGTTCTTCAGTGATCAGGAACCCTACAGAGCAGGAATTATTTGGGTGATGGATCATTATCAACACTGCAGTGACACTGATCTATGAGTCATATGGTATGAGTGTATCAGACACAGCAGAGCTCCTGATATTATTAAACACCTCAGTGTCACTGCTGGAGTGAAAATAGTGGACCAACCAAAACTAACCAGCCAACAGCGTCCTGTTGTCATTGTCCTGAATCACCCAGTGAAGGACTAGTGATGACCAAAACATCATCATTAAGGTAGGTGTAGAGTGGGCAGTGAGTGGACATAGTGTTTAAAATTTACAGAAGCTCTGCTGTGTCTGATCCACTTGTTCCAGTGCAACACACACAATCCACCACCCAAATAATACTTTCTCTGTCATGGTCCTGTGGGATCCTGATAATTGAAGAACAGGTGAAAGGAGGTTAATAAAGTATACAGAGAAACAGATGGACTACAGTCTGTAATTATAGAACTACAAAGTGCTCCTGTATGAACAGTGGAGCTGAAAAACAGATAATGAGTGTAGATACCTGGTATGTGTACCTAAAATATCCAGTGAAAGTTTGAAGTAAACATAATTTTAGGATTAGTGTAATCTAACTATTTATTTCAAATAAATAAATAAATAAATAATTAAATGTCAGGGTCAGCCATGGCTGAAAGTTTAGAGAAGTGGGTTTGGAATATAAAGGTCAAAGGTTCAATCCTCTGAACCAGCAAAAAAACTACAACTGAAGAGCCCTTGAACAAGACCCTTAACCCCTCAACAACTCCCAAGGTACTGCATCAGGTTGCTGCCCACTGCTCTGGGTATATACAGTGAGGAAAATAAGTATTTGAACACCCTGTGAAAGTTCTCTCACTTAGAAATCATGGAGGGGTCTGAAATTTTCATGTGGTGCATGTCCACTGTGAGAGACATAATCTAAAAGATAAAAAAAAATCCAGAAATCACAATGTATAATTTTTTAATAATTTATTTGTGTGTTACTGCTGCAAATAAGTATTTGAACACCTGCCAATCAGCAAACATTCTGGCCCTCAAAGGCCTGTTTGTCCGCCTCTAAAAAGTCCACCTCCACTCCACTTATTATTCTAAATTAGAAGCACCTACTTGAGGTCGAGAGCCGCATAAAGACACCTGCCCACCCCACACAATCAGTAAGACTCCAACTACTAACAGGGCTAAGACTAAAGAGCTGTCCAAAGAAACCAGAGACAAGATTGTAAACCTCCACAAGGCTGGAAAGGGCTACGGGGCAATTGCCAAGCAGCTTGGTGAAAAAAGATCAACTGTTGGAGCAATTATTAGAAAATGGAAGAAGCTAAACATGACTGTCAATCTCCCTCAGACTGGGGCTTCATGCAAGATCACACCTCATGGTGTATCAGTGATCCTAAAAAAGGTGAATAATCAGCCCAGAACTACACGGGAGGAGCTGGTCAATGACCTGAAGAGAGCTGGCACCACTGTTTCCAAGGTTACTGTTGCTAATCTGAAGGCATTCTCCATCTGACCTCATTATAAATTTTGTTGGGTGTGTCCCATGTTCCAGTTTCTTATCCCCAAGATGCCCTACAGAAAGAGGCGACTGAAACCTTTAAAGAAATACGGCAGTATTTTGTCATAGTTATCTATATCTGTTGTATCTCCACCGACAATAATTTTAACTAATATCCTTGTACTTATATTATATAAATTAATTAAATTGGCAATCCACCATTACATGGTTCAAGATATGTAAACAAAGTCATTTAAAGGAGTTTGATGTGAGTTGGTGTATTTTAGAACAGTGTGGTGATAGGAACTATAATAGCATAGTCATAATATCTACAACACAAATATAACCATTTTAATTACTATTTAAAATTACTTACATGTCTAGTTTTAGGCTGATAATGGTAAAATAGTGGTCAGTCTGAAAAAATTCAGCTTCTCTGATTTGCCTTACAATGTATTTGTCTTTGTGCCAAGAGAGGTTTAAAAAATGTTTTAAGCTAAAGTCTTATCTGAAAGCTAACATAAAACAATGGCTCAGGCACATGGCAGTGTTTTTGTAAACCCCTTCCTACAATGACCTTCTGCGAGGTTGTCTGTTAAACACTTTATGGATTAAATACTTAATGGATGTCTGGTTCCCATCACCACAAGGGTGAACCGTTCTGACTCTTAAAGTTTATCAAGAATACAGCATTTCACATCAAACTGCTCCAAATGACAATTTTAATTTTGCATAATTTTAGAAAAATACATTTTAAACTTTTTCATATTTTAAACAAATTAATGGTCCACAGTGTCAAAAGAATACTGTGAAATGTACAATAAATAGCCAGCTGCTGTAGTACATTTCACTGTGTTTACTGTAAATTTAATCACATATTTATATAATACTGAGATCACAGTAATAATGTGATGTATTTTTATCACAGCAAATATTAAGACAGGTATTACAGCATTCATTTTAATTACAGTAAAATGAGTGAAAATGAGTAAAATGAGTAAAACCAATCATTTGTTTGATTAATTAATTAATCTTTTTACATTTAAAATGTTTTACATTTGCTTGCCGACAGTCACATGTACCCAGTTAACAATCATTCACTGGAAAATATTTAAGCATTTTTAAGAATCTAAACAGTGGCAGCCCTAACAACACTATGTGGTTAAAAAGATGTTGAAAAAACGTCCAGGCTGTTTGTTGAAACTACATTCCATTTTAGTTGAATGTGAAAAGGTGAAAAGATGTCTTTTTCTAGTGGTTGAAAAGATTAATATAGAGATGTTCTCTCTCTCAAAACTATTCATTTTCTCATCCACACACACACACACACACACACACACACACACACACACACAATCACACACACACAATGTTGTTCTGAACAAACTGAACTGAACAAGGCTGAACAAACTTTACATTTGTGAAAACAGCTATGAATATTTCGCTTTTTGGCTCACTCTTTCTCTCGCTCTCTCACACAAACACACTCTCACACATACCTGCCTCATAACCACAGGTTATGCGCTTAAAACTGAGAAGTTGCAGCACACTGCCAGAGTCTCTCCTGTAAGAAGAGGCTGAATAGCTGCCGCCGACCTTGGTATACAACCTGGGTTGGAAAGTGCAGGATCACTGGTGCCTTTTAAAAATTGTACCACAAAAAACACAAACCTGCCTGTTTGTGTACCATTCAAATAGTCCAACTTCACGCTAGGAACACAGCTCCAGCTGCAGAAAGCCAACTCCATTTATGAGTACAACATGCTAGCTAAGCTAACACTGAGAAGTTAATTTGGCTTGAGAATTGCTAAGGCAAAGCTTCAGCTTAATGTTACCCTACAAAAAACAACACAACCTGTCTGTGCCACATTCAAACAGACCATTTGACATTACAAACCTTGAGCCTCAGAAATCCTGTTTAGCTGCTCCACTACAACACGCTAGCTAGGCTAACACTGACAAGCTAATTTGGCCTTTAGCAGCTAACTGAAAGCTTACCCTTGTAAATGATTAGCTTGACTAAACTTCAGTCAAACACACATTTCTGTTTTTTTCCTAATAAATTATTATTACTTCATACTTACCAGTTCAAGTGTATCAGTTGTTTTTGATCTAACGTACCTTAGCAATACAGCAACAGGCTGTATACAGGTTCTACAGTAAACATTTGTTCAGTATACAGCTGTGAAAACTACAGACATTTTTACAGGGCATGGTTACAGCTATGACAGATACTAGGAATAGGATGAAAATTTTCTGAAATAAACAAATAACTTGTTTTTATTTTTTATTTTTAGCCAGTACTGTTCTTTATCTGGCTGGAAGTTGTATAATATCATAAACAAATCTGACCTTTGACCAAAAATCTATTACACAAGAGTCAAATTTGGAAGAAAAGTAAAGCTACTTTATTTTGCTCTGGGGATCAGAGCCTCTTGGGAGGATAATAACAGAACCAAAACACCACACACATCTTTGTAATCATACATTCCAGGTCTTAGAACATGACGAGGCTGCTCAGTCATTTCTATTTATGCATCTCTACTGTAGCTACTGTGCTTCACTGTACCAAATAATAAAGCAAGAGGCCCAAGCAAAAGTTTGCAGAGGATGTTAAGTATGTTGTGGACGTAAGATTTGCATAATTATTTGTTTCAAAACTTGTAAAGGGTGGTGTAGTATGTACCCATTGTTTCATATCACAGCCATCATTTCAGCTACACAACACCACAATCTTGGGACAGGCTGTAATGCAGGAAATCTTCCTGCTTTATTGCTTCCCTTTTGGCTCAGCCAGGCAGGAAGGTCACTACGTGTGTGTGTGTGTGTGTGTGTGTGTGTGTGTGTGTGTGTGTGTGTGTGTGTGTGTGTGTGTGTGTGTGTGTGTGCAGCAAAAAGAGAGATGGAAATAACCTAGGTCTTGGGTGTAACAACAGGGCAAGCCTGCATTTAAGCTAGTTAAATTTAATGCAAGCTCTGCTTACATAATTGGCTGCTTGCATTTTAGTGCATTTCTTTGCTGCACAAATTCCACAGACTCTTCCTCTGTATTCATTGTAAATGTCCAGTTTTCATTGGTTGTTCAGATTTTGTGGGCAACCAAAGTTCAATAAGCACTGGTCTGGAGGACAACAGTCACAGAGCACAGGTTCATTGCCTGTGACATAGATGGTAATCATGTTTTAATGCATTTTAATTCCCTGCCATTAGCCTGTTTGCCTCATTGACTTAGCATACTTAGCCAAACAAAAAGCGCTTTCTCCTTCTCACCTCCTTTCACCTTTCTTGCTTCTCTGCCTTTCACCATGGGAAATGTTTAGAGAGGTTTTTATGTCACATGGAGCAGTGAATGAGGTTTTAAAGGAGCATACAGAAAGAGCATTGAGCACTGTGCACTCAAGACCAGTTCTTGAAGGTAGTAAAAGTGTTTATACAGACTACTGATTACGTCAAACCAAAAAACTTGCATTAAACAAAAACTATTTATACATCAAGATGAGTGCATCTTCAGCTATCAACACTTCATTAAATTAACCAAACTGTGCTGCTTGATTTCACAAATCCATTCAATGACTCTTGCTCAAGAATTGATGAACAAAACCTTGTCTGTTATTTTATGCATTCACTGACAAAAACATAATTACTGCCAAAAACTGTACATGCATTTGGGATGCTGTATTTGTAACAGTGTATTGATTCCTCTACAACATGAAATTACCATTATTATATAATATTCATCATTATTCAATTATATTCATGACGGTTACTATTGAGGTTGTGTATAAGTTCCGTTCTGGAGATTTTGCCATATTGGGACCTTGTAAAAGTGGGATCTTTATAGCATAAAAAACATTTTTTTTTCTGAATTACATAGAAATCTTTTGGGGAAGAGTACAGTTTAGGATGTATAAGTATAATAAGCGTGATTTGAGCGCCATTTCTAGTTAGCTAAGAGAAGTGAGGAGCAGTGTAAGTTGGAAACAGGGGCTACCACTTTGGGGCCTCTAGATTTTTTTTCCTGAGTTTGCCTGAGAACCCACAGACACATGGTAGAGAATTTCCCCACAGCTTGTGTGTGTGTGTTTTTGTGTGTGTGAGAGAGAGAGAGAAAGAGAGACAGAGGAGGGAGGGAGGGAGGGAGAGGGGTGTAAAAAGGGGTGAATGGACGTGTTCATACACACACATTGAAAAACATGCAACAAGAACATTTCAGCTTTGCGGTAAATGTTTGTTTACATATTATAGAACAAAATACAACCACACTGACTTGTTTTAAATACAATTTAAATGAACCTCTGATTGTGGGGCTCCACTCTTTACTGAAAGGACAAAACACATCTTAAGAAAATGGAATGTTCCACTTTCCAGGCATTTTTGGAGGGGAGGGGCAGTAATCCAATGTACAATGTATGCAGTCATGATTGACAGACCCCCTCCTCCCTTAGTTTCTCCCTTTGCCTCAGTCTCATGCTGAGCTAATGTAGAAGAGGCTGGTGTGTAGAATAAGGGATTTTTGGCGCGTTTTTTGCCAATAGTGAAAAGGTTAAGGGTCATACTTATTAATTAGACAGGACCAACTTTGATTAAAGTCTCTGAGACAGAATACAAGCTGCCAATAGTGACAGAAAAAAAAGTTGTTTGATAAACTGGAAAACACTTGATCTGTTTAATGAATACATTATTTGCAGTAATCAGTCCTTAATGGACTACTAAAATGTCAGCTGAGAACATATGGTATGAATACAGTAGTTATAAATGTGAGGAGAGAACCTGGAGACGTGAATATTAAGTGCTCGTCTTTCACTTTGACTTGTGAAAACGTGCTTTTTTCAGGTGCTTTTTCTGTACAATCGCCCTATAGTACTGATGGAAAAACAAAATGAACCCAAAGAACTCTGAGAGCAGCTTTTAGTGCATGGCACACATACACCATCTGGTGGCTATCTGACACACTGTTCACTGTATTAGCATTTCCTGTGTGATTAAAAACACATGCTATTACAGAACTAGTGACTGCATACTGCTTGCTTGTGTACCACTCCTGCACTGAGAAGTAGGCTACTGGACCAGTTCTAGGTTCAAGTGGTGAGACAGCAAATAACCACAGACACAGGTAAAGAGTATGAATGTTTAGTGTAATAATGACAAGGTTACAATGTGGACACAGTGAGATTCAGGATGGTGAAATTCAAATTAGTTTTTTTTCTTTCTTTTTCTAAGTGGGTTTATTAGCCTAGTTTAGTTTGTGCCTAATTAATAAGATAATGAAGTTATTGGTTTTTGTTAACATTCGAGGTTGTTTTTTGTTATGTATCTGCAGTTAAGTTTGGTTCACCAGTTAAATATAAGTATTGTATTTTGTACTTTTGAGTATGGTTTTTGCACCTCTCAGCACTGCAACCCTTCACACTCAACAGTCGTGTCATCCACAGAGACCTTCAGATTTCTGGGAACTACCATTTCCCAAGACCTGACCATTCATGCTCCTTGGCCGTCCATCCACGACTATTAAAGGACTATAAAATTTTTTATTTAAAATACTCTTTTAGTTTGAGGTTTCTCAGTAAAAGGTTTGTATTAATAATTTAAACTTAAAAATAAATGGTTACCTTTTTTATTATTTGTTAAACATAATTTGTATTATTATTATTATTATTATTATTATTATTATTATTATTATTATTATTACAATTATTATTATTATTACTGTTATTATATATTTGTATTAATAGTTCAAGTTAACCCTCATCTTTTTCTTTCTACACATTATTAACACATGAATACAATATTCATTCTTCACACAATTCATTCTTAATATTAACAATCTTTTCTTATAAATAAGCTTGTATTAATGGTTAAACACAATAACTGTTAATCAATGAAATAACGTTATAATTTATTTTTTTTACTCTTTTTGATAATGAGATCAGGTTCTCAACAGTTCTGTCACAGAATGTTCCAGAATGAAGAAAATTATTAAAAATGAAGAATTGTGATCAATTTAAACTTGATCAAAAACAGTGTAATTTTTACACAGTCCAGTCATACCATATTGACTGATTGAGTTTGGACAGTTTAGCTGTTTTTAGGCTGAAGTTGCCTGTTTACTCACCTTGTGTCTGTCAGCTCTGGTCTTACTGTGGTCACAGTGGTTGAACACGGACTAAAACATACAAAATAAGCAGAAAATATCCTATATAACAGAGTGAGAGAGCATCAGAACAGCTGAATTAATGTTCATTTCACATAAGTAATAATGAGCAGTTTACCTGCTGACTGTGTGCTCTGCAGTAGTAACAAAATGGCAACAGTAGCTACTAGCTACATGATACTAGCTCCATGCTACTAGCTAGAGCTACAGCAACTTAAAATATCAGCTTTACAATCTCAGTTTAACTGCAGAACACATTCTGCTGACTTTTCATATTTATATAACTGTAGATTTACCTTCTAGTTAACCAAATCATTACATATATTATTTTAATAACTTAAAATCAGCTGGTTTTTTATTAACAACAATCCTCTTCTCTAGTAAACCCTCACAATCTAACTCAAGTCTGTAAGTTCTTTATTTTGTTAAATTCACTCTTCTCTGCTCTAATGTGTCACAGATTTGTGTTACCTAAGGGAATGTGTAGAAATTTATTTTATTTTATTTCTTATTTAAACAGCTAAAATGTCTTAAAGGGGCAGGACACCTTTGATATAAAGAGCAACATAACTATTTAATTAAATAGTTTTAATGCCTTAATAACAATCAATTTATTCACTTTCAGAATTAACACAAATTATTATTTCTATTCATTTAGTTGTATTAATAACTGAATATATTTGCATGCGTGTAAAGCATGTTTTAGCATAGTCTGCAACAATAGTCAACACTGTTGTATTCTGATTGATATTATTATTTATATATTATTATTATTCTCCTTCATCTTCTTTCTCAATTTTTTGTCTGCTAACTACTGTAGTCCCAGATCTTTCAAGATATTGACATCATCTCAACTCTGTAATGTTTGGTCTGATCAGAAAGGGTGTTTGAATACAGCTTTTTGATTCAATCTATCGTTTTCATGAAATTTGTTCAATTCCATTCTATTTTTCCCATTTAGAATGGGGTGGAAAATACTCACCCATCTACTGTACTTCTGCTCAACCAATCAACATCATTTCAGATAAAAGTTAGACCTCAATGTTGTTCTGACCCACACTTGTCTGCACTTTCATTTATATCTCTACCTAAACCTTATTGTTTCCTTTAACCTACAGCCACTACACTGCATTTACTCACTCAGGGGAGAGCCCCAAAAACTCTAATCCACAGCCGTTCTGAACCACACTCCTCTATGTGTCCTTTTTTATCCCTTGCTCTTCCCATAGACTTTAAGTCATTTTCAGCAACACCTAGCAACTACTTTAAAACTACTTAACATCATCATACCAACCACTTAGCAAAACATTAACAACCACCTGAGATACCTTAACAATCCCATTGGAACCATTTGGGATGCCATAGCAACAGTCTAGCAACATTTTAGCATCCACCTAGCAACAGCCTGGCAACCACATAACAACCATTTGTCTGCCAATAGGAGCATATAGTCTGTTATGTCTTGGAGCTTTATGACTTGTTAAGTCACAACATTTTTGTTACCCTGTACAATCTAAACCTTCCAGTGTTTAAAGGTGGTTCACCACTACAGCTGGTCAGGACATGTTAGAGATTATGATAAAGTGAACCAGAACATCGAATATAATATGTTGCAAAACTGTAGAATATGACAGGAAAAATCAGTAGCCTATAGATTAGGGAAGATGAATGTGGTAATGAGAGCAGATGATGGGGAAATAAATATAAGACTTAGGGACTTTTGGTGCTAGTGACAAGAATGTAAAGAACATGACTAGATTTAAGATCTGAGAAACTGTTTTGATTTAGATCTACAATATATGGTAGATGTTAAATAGCACTGGGGAAAAAGATTCTGTTTTGCTTTCGTTACATTTTTCATTTTCCTGGAATGAAGGACTTGCTTACCTTCTCTTGGTTATATTTTGAGTCCCCATTAAAGTGTAGTAATAATGATAATATTTTCAAGTTCATCATTGGCTATAAATACTTTTTGGAATTTTTTTTTAACAGAATGAAATAAGTCTCTCCATTGTTTTTAATATTTTTGGACTCTTTGGCTGCTACTCAGTGCTGTTTTTGTGAACCTGTGAAAGAGGAGCAGAGGAGCTTTTTAAGGGAGTTTTGGCTCAAATCTTAAGGTCTCAAAGGAAGTTTAGAGCAACAGAGCTAAATGTTCTTGCTGTTCACATCACCACCTGAACCGGAGCTGTTTAACCTGAAGAAGTCTCAGATGAGAGACAACACAGGCCCAGGACACAACCTTTGGACCTGAAAGAGTTGAGGGGTACAAGAGTCCTAATCCAACTCCCACTTCAATATTTGTTATATTTTCATGACATTAATGGCCTTTTTTGAAAACATATGAAGAATAGCTCTTCTTTTGAAAATGACTAGGTATTTTTGCTGTCCAATACCGCTACAGGTGATCATCAATCACATCACCCACACCTGACAGTGTTTACTTATTCTCCTAGTATGGTCCTGATGAATAAAGTATGTTGTACTGGATGTGCGAGGAGCATGTCTACCCAAATGGTAATTCATGACAGTAGGTAAAAGAAATTAAGAAAGCATTTGTGACATTAATGTTGAGATGTTGTATTTTATAGAGCCTGAAACAATATTATGTAAACCTGATGTTTCTCCATCCTGTTGTTCAGGCTTGTGGGCCAGGGGAATCATACTAGCCACACGCCTCTTGTATTGATTCTGGTTTAAACAGTATGGATCCTCACACTGTGTAGATTGTATAACTGCTCTTATTCTGGTTATTTCTTCTTGAATATATTGCACTACCCGAGGCAGAACTTCATCTCCATTGGGGGAAATACTATAAACACTGGAGATAAAACTAAAAGGCTTTTTATTACAAACTACTTTGCTGTTTTTATGCAGATCTGTAATGATAGGCACATACAGTATTATGGGTAAACATTATGTGACTAGTGCTGTATAAATATCTGCATCCAGACCTAAAGGGTGGAATTAACTTATCCTGGGTGTGCTTGCTGCTCATAAAACTTAAAGCCCATCTCTTTCAAGAGTACATAAATTAGCACTTAAAAGCTTATTACTGTACTCATGTCTTTCTTGATTTGACATCCAAGCAATGTTTGTTGAGTGTTGTGTATCTAGGCATCCATAATGTTGTATTTGGCAGCGTCTAAGCTTCTGTATTCTAGCCTATACAAACTAGCTAAAGATCTTTTCTGGGTAAACAACAAAACACTAAGTAATCAAACTCATTTACCAACTACTAGCAGGATTGTTTTAAGACTACATCTCTAGAAAAATGTACCTACTGACAGTAGTGCAGCAAAATATTTCCCCATGAAGGAAGACACAAACCACTTTTACCTACGACATAAAAATAAATGACTCACCACAATCTCATGAAATATCAGTATGAAAGCATACAAGTGTTTAACTGCCTTTTTTGCACAGTCAGAGTCAGATTTATTTGGCAAGTATTTTGATACAGTCAGTGAATTTGTTTCCAGTCATTGGAGTCTATATGTATATTAAAAGTATAAAAAGTGCAAGTAATCTACATATAACAATACACAGTGAAGATGTATACATAAACACAAACTGTGACAAGGGTTAACAAACAATGCATGTAAAATTGCAGAACATACAACAGTCAGTCCAAATTAAGTTAAAAAACAGGTGATGTACACGGTAGTGAAAGACACCAGTATGCAGCTTTGGGAAAGAATTATGATGTATTTTTTACATTTCTTTTTGCACTGATACTTCTCTGCTTGTTACATAATTTATCTGCACTTCCTCTGTTATGCAACACAGACTTCTGCATATTTTCACATCTGTACAGATTGTAATTGTTTTAAAATGATACTGTACTGGATCACCATTTCTGCCATTACTCTTTATTTTTTTTTTCCCTTTGTTCATTTTTAGTGCAATTGCTTTTGCCCCTAGCAAAAATTTTAGTCCTTTAATAATTGTGGATGAACGGCAAACGAGCATGAATGGTCAGGTCTTCGGAAATGGTAGTTCCCAGAAACCTGAAGGTCTCTGGATGACGTGACTGAGTGTGAAGGGTAGCAGTGCTGAGAGGTGCAAGATTTAATTACAGACCCAATTTGTATTGAAAGACATCTAGGAGATGTGGTGAACTTCTAAACCCATAGACATTCATGGAACACCAGCCCACAGCTGCATTCTGTCACCATATGTAACCCGTTATGCTGAACATAAGAGAAGCAGGACTAGTGGAAGATGCCCAAGGTTTAGAGATTATTGGAAGAAATATCAATTATACAGATAACACCTGGAGAAGTGGGCATACATATAGTCATAAAGTAGTATAAAATACAGTAATCACTTATTGTATTATTTGTAAAATATACAATAAGTTTTATTTATATAAAATAAATACAAATTTGCTCACAAGTATAAAAAAGTGCAAGGTTTAGATTTAAAGAGATCAATAAATACAATGATCATTGTAATAAATTAATAGCACCAAACATCTTTCACATCATAGCCAGCAAACACTAGTTGTGAAATTAGGTAAATGTAACATTTGAGTTTAATTTTGGTTTCATTCAAGACCACCGTACTCCACCCTGTACAGTAAGGAAGGGAATGAAGAGGTGCACACTGCAGTGGAGGTGGGGTGAGAATTGATACAGTTTGCGATTGGATTGCATCAGTTGGTCTCCGGAGTGGTTTTTCTCCCCAAAATGAGTCATTTCTTAACTCCACTTATAGAAAGCTCCTTTCCACAACACAATGTCTTGGATATTAAATGTCTGAAAGGAATCCTCCGTGTTTGAGAAGCTTCACGTGCTTGTGAACCCATTTTGAGGAGGAGTCCAGGGTCTCTCCCATCATTTACATCATGTAGCAAGACATCAGTGCCAAGTCCCTCATTTCAGCATCAGTAATACAGCCTGTAGGAAACAAACAGAGCTTGAGTTTACACACCATGTCTCATTATTTCAACAGTAAACCACAGAATAAGGTGTCTAGTAAACAGTAGCTTGTGAAATTAGCACAAATGACTATTGGTACATATCAGCCTGACATCACTGAATAACACACTAAGAGGCTTCATGAAAGTAACAGTGACTACTTACTGTGTCTGTTTTGTCCTCTGACTTTAGAGCAGAGTTTCTTCATGGTCCTCCACACTCGTCCTCTCCTAGTCGCAGGTAAACTCTCGTCCTTACTCCGTCTGTTCTCCGTCTCTGGTTCTTCATCGTCACTCGTACTGTCCTCCAGCTTTCCCGCAGCCACCAGGCTCTCCAAAACCTCCTCGTCCAATGGTAGGTTTAGCTTGACTCCTACCTCCATGAGGACGGTGTGGTGGCGGCAGAGCGCGCACACGATGCGGGGCTGGGAGTCACTTTCTCCCCGCAGGACAGTGGATGAGCTCTGGAGGAGCAGACACGACTCACAGAAGCGGTGTTTACACACCAGTAACCGGGGACGACGACGACCTAAGTTGTAGGGACGGTAACAAATCCCGCAGTCCAGCTCGGTTTCTGGCAGCATCGTGTCGTTTGTGAGAGTCTTAGAAACGTAACTCCGTCAACGCTTGAAGTAAAGTGGAGATTACGTGCTCATCGAATTCCTTTTATACCACTCGTATCGGAAGGGGCGGAGTTTCCTACCCAAAGCCAAACAGAGTGACATCATTTTCTCGATCACGTTCTGACGAAACTCGGGAAGTGGTACAGCCTCCAAAACACATTCTGCAGTAAAAGGCTTTGTTAGAAAAATAGATCAATAAAAATATGCTTACAAATATTGAGTAGGCGTATAAAAGCAGAATCTGAAGTACTTAATGTAAAATAAAGTAAAAACATTAAAAATTACTACTACTACTACTACTACTACTACTACTACTACTACTACACACACAGTGTGTGTAGTAGTAGTAGTAGTAGTAGTAGTAGTAGTAGTAGTAGTACACACACACACACACACACACACACACACACACACACACACACACACACACACACACACACACACACATATTCACACATACACTTTCCAATTGGAATGCTGATGTATGGACGGTGACCACCTAGAATGTAGCTTTTTAAAACAGGCCAAGCTTTCTCCAGGTCCAGTCTGATTGCAGTCAGTTATAGACTATTAAAATGCTATTTGACACTATTTGAGAAAAAAACCCAACACACACAGTAACTTAAGGAAACCAAGTCCAGCAGTAAAAGTTAACAGTGTTTTATGACTCTATAAAATAGCATTGCTTCCTTCATATAGTCAACCCTTGTGTTTTGTTAATTAGTGTATATAATTGTGTATGAGTTAATTTATGTTATTGTTAATCTTTTATGAGTGTTGACACTGGAGTGCTATATTTACACTTTGGGAGGTGTTAATGAGCTTCATATGTGGACTGTGTTATAAATAATAGTGTATATACATACACAGTAAATATGTTGGTGTTAAATCAACACTATTAGAGTTCAATTAACACTAAGGGTGTCAAAATGTAACACTCTCAGTGTTAATTTAACTCTAATAGTGTTGATTTAACACTGGCAGATTTACTGTGTAGCTGAAGGGGAGTATAGACACTGTCAGTAGTATAGTGATTTATGTTTTACTGTGTATGGTTAGATTCTGTGTATGTAAATATATTGGCTTCGAGACAGTAAGAAAATATGACCTATATATTACTTTTATTCAAACTTGATCCAAATTCATTGACACTGACAAAAAAGATGGTATTTATTCAGGAGAGTCTAACAGTTACAGTATAACAGGTTAATTATTATTTAATAAAAGTTACTTGTATATATATGTATATATGAGAAAATATGTAATATAGAGAGACAAACTATATAAGAATTAAATTAAATTACTCTTAGATATATATGTGAGCTGGTTAAACAGCACTTTTGTGAACTGACTATGGCGATTATGAGGGACCTGTACATACAAGTTATATTTAATCTGTAACATGCCCCAGATTAAAATTTCAGTGCTAACAGTTGAGTTACAAGTATAAGCCAGTTTTGAAATGTGCTGGAACATTAACTTTCTACAGTAAATTCAGAGGAAACCAGTTTGTTTATAAATGCTAGGTTTAGAACAGTTTCAGTTTACAGCTCTACGTCCAAACAACAACCTTCCTACCCCATAGAAATTTCCCAGAATTTACTTTCTTCCTCTTTTCTTCCTGTCCAAAACTTATGGGTGTGTCTGTGACACTCAATTCTGGATCTAACCAGCTGAGTTGCTGGACATCCTCCACACGCTTAGTGGCTGAAATACGTATAACTTCATTGTTCAGGAAGTGTAAGTACTGCACTGGTGTAGAAAGTGCTTGCTGGACTGTATAAAGTTGGACTATACTCATGTTCCAGGTTCTTTAGAGATCATTGACATGCTGAGGTCAAAGACAAAGTGGAATGGAAAATAAGCATTACGTAGTTCACTTTATTTAGTACCTCCCTCTACTGTTGTAAACAGCTGAGCTTACAATAGCTCCAAGGAATTGTTTAGACTCTGTAGACCTGGGAGGAGGAGCCGTCACACTTGGCCACAGTTTTACTCTCGGAAAAAGACAAAAAAGGAGAAGACGGAAACAAGAGAGAGAGAGAGGGAAAAAACCTCCTCTGGACATGAATCACTGACAGACGAAGTTCAACATGCAGTAATACAGTTTGCAACTCTAAAACATAACCTGTGACTACGTGACAGAAGCCATGACAACCAACTTACTGGAAATTGTTTACAAAATTGCTAACTTATTGTAATGATTACCCAGAACAACAAAACTTTCCAGTACTCTGCATTTCACATAACACATAATGGAACAATTTATTTATTTTTTATGATGATGACGATGATGATAAAGTGGAGAGTAGCACAAAAATGTTAAAGTAACAGGCACTGAGATCTTAAATCATCTCACACTGTTCCCTCTCCTAGAAACCAAACCATCTCTAGGTAATAAATGTCAGGGAAACCAGCTCAAATGCCCTTGCCATTTAGGTATGAGAGAGAGAGAGAGAGAGAGAGAGAGAGAGAGAGAGAGAGAGAGAGAGAGAGAGAGAGAGAGAGAGAGATTAAGCACGTATGCGCTCATGAAACAATGAGAGTTGAAAAGGCGACATTAAAATCTTCATTTTTAAGCACATGTAAAGATGGATCTGCAGCTTGATTGCAAGAGGAAACTGCAAACATAGAAGCAGGAAGTTTTGGAAGGGTAAGTGACAATGATCTTGCACTAAACCAGCTGAAGTGTCAACACTGTCAGCTAAAGCTCTTTATATCAAGATATAACGGTTTAATAGACCTTTTCCTAGTAAGCTTATTGTCTCTTTTCTCTGCAATGGGGAGATGGGAGGTATTTTTGTTCTCTCTGAACAACTTTTAACTTATAATTGTTCTTAATAATAATATAACATAGCATCTAACATAGCAATGCTGCTCATGAAATAGGTGATTATAAAGTAATAGCACTGTACTGTACTGTACGCTGCACATTAGTAACACTGAGACCAATTAAGGCCTATTTAAATGCTTAAAACTAATGGAGGTATGTCATTATCACTTCACTGATGTAAATATTTGATGGAATAGTTTTGGATATATTACAATCACAACAGTCAGGGACATTTAGTTGTAAAAAGTATTCAGTTTTTTTTAATATATATTTCATATTACTGATGTTTATAGTATTTACTAAGAGTCTCTTTTATTACATATTTCTATTAATGTGTACTTTGCTGTCCCTTTGCTGCTGTGACACTTTGAATTTCCCCACTGTGAGACTAATAAAGGATTATCTTATTTTATCTTATCATTTATTTATATAATTATATTTATCATCATCAGTATTATATTTCATCATATCATATAGTCTTGCACCTTTAGTGCTAAAGAAGCATACTTTGCACATACTACTACTACTACTACTACTACTACTACTACTACTAATAATAATAATAATAATAATAATAATAATAATAATAATAATAATAATGTTCTCTACAGAAAATACATTTTAAAATATTAATTTTCTACACATTTTCTCTATATTTACTGAATTCAACACACTGGAAAAATATGAAACATAAAATATTTAATAATGCCCTGCCACCAAAGGGGTAGGGGACTCACCAGGACCTTGATCAGGATTAAGCAGAAGATAATGGGTGGATGAAAAATAAGATATTTAATGTGATACCCTTTGCAAGTGAAATATGTCATTTGAGTGTCATTTTGCATAAATCTATTTTCAGAGTCCTTATGTAATATTGAATAATCTGTCATTAGTGTATATTTATACCTGGAAAACTCACCTTTAACATAACAGCAACATCTAATACCAGTTCTCTAAGGGTTTACATTGCTAGGTAGTTCTCCCTGTGAGTGATGATCATGCTGACTGTGCCTTTGTGAATAGTGGTTCAAGTCTAAAAAAAGAAACATATTACATGAAATGAAAAACAACACTCCAGAGTATCTTGTCTTAAGACCTGGGAATGTAGCCACTGCAATGTATTTTGTGTGTAGCACAGAGGCCTGTGATGTAGGCCAACACACTACAGAAGCCCCTCCATATACATTGTCTTTTACATTTCAGGACAACTTTAATCATAATATAATAATGTCAGGAGAAGTTTTAACTGCTTCAACGAAAAGGTGACAGTTAGTCAAATGTAAATATATTGATAGATCTACCAACCCTGCAAAAACGAAAGCCAGTTAGAAACCATGATTTTGTAAATTGCAGACATTTCACCATAGTTAAACTTACAGACTCATAAGCATATCTGCAGTTGTCTTTTCATAATTTTGTTGGTTCATAAACTATGCTTTGGAATTGGTAGGAAGACAGAAAGAGAGACAGAGACAGTTTGAACTTTATTGAGCCTGAAGGAAAGTTACAGTAGTAATAAATAATTTCACATAAAGGTACAACCACAAATTAGAAAAAGCTGGGACAGCAAAACCTAATTCATTCATGTTTCTTAAATTTACTTTGACTTTAATTTCATTGCAGATGGTTTAAACCCAAGATATTTCATGATTTGTCTGGTCACCTTCATTTCTTCATTTTTTAATATTCATCCATTCCTGCATTTCAGGGCTGCAATACATTCCAAAACCAATTTGGGGCAAATTATAATGTTAAATAATGATGTGACTTCAAACAAATGATATCACCAGGTAATTGTAATCATGATTTTGTATAAAACCAGTATTCAGGAACAGACAAATCAGTATTCCACATCTTTTTTGGAAGAAATGGATGCCATGGGCTCCGGACCAAAGGACCATCAGACAAAAAGCACCATCTTGCCTGTTATCAGTCTATAAGCCATGGTTTGTCATGGCATGGGGTTATGTCACTTACTTGAGATTTTAGAGCAGCATTTGCTGCCTTCAAGACAACATATTTTCCAGGGATGTCCATGCATTCTTCAACAAAACAATGCAAAACCACATGCTGCACACATTTCAGAGGCATGGCTGCGGAAGAAGAGGATACAGGCAGCACCTGTACCCTCTTCTTCCGCAGCCATGCCTTCCTGCAGTCATGACCTCTCTCCAATAAACAATGTGTGGTGAATTTTGAAACAAAAATGTGATGACAACACCTTACTGTTGCACATCGCAAGATGTGTTTGCAGGAAGAATGGACAAAACAACCCCCAAAGCACTTCAGTGATTTGTATCCTTAAAGCCAAAATGTGTTTTAAGTGTTTTGAGAAGCAACATTATAAAGTGGTAAATTCTTCAGAGTCCTTATGTTTTTGTAATGAGTTGCAGGCCTGAAAAGCTGGAATGCCTGTATGTTAACAAATGATATGAAGTTGACCAAACTAAACGTGAAATATTTTGGATTGATACTTCATGTGAAAGAATATCAAAGAAATACTGTATTTGATGCTGTATTTTCCAAACTTTTTCTGATTTGGGGTTGTACATATATACATAGTCATGAGAAGAAGTACCCTCTTTGAATTCTATGTTTTATGTATCAGGTCTTACATCTGGTCATCTGGTCCTTACAAGGTCTTAAAATTAGAGAAATTTAACCGAACATCAACACAGAACAGATTCCAACATGCCATGATTTATTTAACAAAAACTATTCCAGCATGCAGAAGCACTGGGGGAAAATTAAGTACTGCTTCTATACAAATTAAGAGGATCTAATCAAATGCCTTTAATTAATTGATCATCAGAACATGTGACCACCTCTTGAAGTTTTGAAATCTGTCATTTTAATTCACATCTATTAACAGGTACATCATAAAATGATGATTTTTATGCTATTTTCAGCTATTTCAATTACAAACAAAAACTAATTTTATTTGTTAAATGTACATTAATTTAGAAATGCAGATGCCTCCAACACACTCAAGATGTTGGGAAAGAGGCAAAGTAAGACTGGAAAGTACAAGTATCACTGTTCTTGTGGAAGGTTCCACAATTAGTAGTTTAACTGGTAACCGGTGAGCTCATGAAGACTGAGTATAAAAAGAGCATCTGCCAAAGACTTCATTTTTTCAAGCAAGAATAGGTTGTGTTTCACCACTTGGTGAGAGAACTGTGAGTCAGCTGGAAGACAATGTTTCTCAGTGCAAGACTGCAAATAATTTAAGTCTTTCACCATCTGCAGTTCATAATATCTTGAAAAGATTCAGGGAGTCAAGGGAAATCTATGTGCACAAAGGCCAAGAGCACAAACCACTGCTGAATGTGCATGGCCATCAAGACCTTAGGTGGTAATGCTTGAGAAACCATCATGCTAC
Source organism: Crenuchus spilurus (assembly GCA_036984385.1). Classification (NCBI taxonomy): domain Eukaryota; kingdom Metazoa; phylum Chordata; class Actinopteri; order Characiformes; family Crenuchidae; genus Crenuchus; species Crenuchus spilurus. The sequence continues at coordinate 33,851 of BRDA01054397.1, read as the reverse complement.
TGTGATGAAGATTATATTTATGTGCCACTTAACACAGTCTGTTGCTGCATAAACAAATGCAACTTGAAACAGTACTATGCAAAGATGAAGCCATATATTACATTTGCACAGGAATGCCAGTGAGATTTTTAGGTTGAAGTCATCTGAACTTTGATTGTAAAACAGTGGAAATGTCTTCTGTGGTCAGACGAGTCCATGTTTCAGCTTGTTTCTGGGAAAACTGAACATTGGGTACTAAGTGCCAAAGGTGAGAAACACCAACCAGACAGTTACCTATGAGAAGTGCAAAAGCCAGCATCTCAGATGACATGTGGTGCCCGCGGCATGTGTGATCTGCATATATTTGTAGGTACTATTGACGCAAAGGCTTATATTGGTATTTTGGAGAGGCAAATATTGTTTTCAAGGCGATGTACTTTCCTAGGAACTCATTCATGCACAGGTTACACTAGTGTGGCTTCATAGAAATGCGCTGTCTGAAATATAAAAAAATGTTACCTACTCAGACTGTGTTCTGATGCAGGAAGGCATGGAGTCGTGTCCAAATCATTTACATTAAAAAACAGACTTTCAAAATGATTTTGGTCAGTTTTTGTTTTGGATAAACTAAAAGCTAACAACAAGCTGCCAGTATTTAGGCAGTGTAGTGAAACCTACTGAATGTGTTTTAAACATGAGTGAGTTACAAATATCTTCATCTCAATGCTGCCTTCTTGGCACTAAGGTACAAAGGCATGAACCTTCAAGTTTCAGACCCAGACAGAGTGTGTGTGCTTGTCTGGCCTGCTTGTCTTCTAGATCTGTTTACTATTGAAAATATATGGCACATGATAAAGAGGAAAATAAGACAATGGCAACCAGAGACTGTTGAACAGCTCACATAATATGACAGCAAAAATGGGCAACAATTACCCAGAGATTAAAAAGTATAATTCAAAGAAATGTATGTAGTGGTAAACATCCCATTTTTTGTGTGTGCTGCAGGCATCAATTTTGAAATGTGTTTATATTTACAAATATAATTAAGTTTATCGCTAAAAACACTGAAAACCTTTTGTCTGTTTTATGCTTTTGTCTGTTAAATAAAGGCTAAAGTGAATTAACAAATAACAGATTTCTGTTTTTATTACATTGTAAGGTGTCTTTGCTTTTTTCTGAAAATGGGGTTTGTAGATATTTTTCTTTGACTGAAGGAGAGTCCATGTTTCCAATGAAGTCTGTACATATAGTTGTTTTTATAATCAAGTTAAATGATTAAATAATGTAATAAAAGTTCATGTTTTTTTCAGGTGTCAGAGGATTCCATTAACATCTGTACATCTGAAACCCTGTCCTCTCTTTCTTAATCATCTCAACTCCATGTCAGAAGCTCCAGCCTCAGGGGTGACGTCAGCCCAGGATGAGGCCTCCCGCAGTGGGGATTCCCCTGAGGTGGAGTGCCCTGTGTGCTATCAGGAGTATGACCAGGACCGCAAGCTTCCGCGCATGCTAGAATGCCTCCATGTCTTTTGCACTGAATGCCTTTATAACATCCAGCTGTCTCCCCTCCACCCACCTGACCCCCACAGCCCTCCCTCCATCTCCTGTCCCTTGTGTCGCCACTCCACCCCACTAGATGGTGGCAATGCACAGTCTCTCCCCTGCAATTCCCGTGTTCTCGCTCAGCTTCAACCTGTAACTTTTCGGCTTCCTGTATCTGTTTCCACCCGGCTGGCCACTGTGACCCAGAGGGTTATCCTCTCTCTAGAGTCGCGTGATGCCCGCTTCATCATCTTACCCACAGTCAGCCTCAGGGTGGAGCAGATGAGCGAAGGGTCAAGCTCTCCTGAGTCTGTAGAAGGCAGGGTGGAAGTTTTGAGGAGTCACAGGAGAAGCCTGATGTGTGTTCAGATGCTAGTGGTCATATTCTGGTTACTTTTTGTTTTGGCCTGTGTGCTTGGGGTGGTTTTCGGCCCAAACTTCTTCCGCAACTGAAAGAGACTGAGAGAAAAAATTTTGTGTCCAGTAATACACATACACACACATAGACTGTGACTAAATGTTCCTACATGAGCCAACCATTGCAAAACTTCAACTGTATATTGAAATAAAAATGTAAATATACTGTTTAGTAACAATGTTTTTCATAATTCAGACTTATTTTATTCAGATTAGGTGTACTGCATTTTTAACATTCTGTATGCACTGTGTCAACTAATTAAACTACCAACTTTAATTTTGTGTCATTATTTAAATCTATATAATATGTAGTAGCTATCAGGATGCTTTAAAGATTGTTTGCTAATATTATTATAATGTTGTTTTAGCAAAACTACAAAATAAATGGTAAATCATTTTAAAGAGGGTCAATCAACCTCACAATGTGTAGCAAATCAATCACAATATGTAATTTTCTATAACCTCAGTCTAGTGGAATTACATTTATAAGGTGTGATTCAGACTACTGCATCTGAAGAATCCAGGCCCATTGAACAGCGTGGGAATTGTCTAAGCTCCCTAACCCTAGCAACCACCTGCAATAGCGGACTCATAATGTTTGAAGGGTAGGGGTGAAAAAAATTAAAAGGGCACATTTTTCCCTATGGAGGGACATTTCTCAATTAGAGGGGCACCTACCCGAGCACTTCATCATGTACAATTGTAGGAGAAACCTATACAGTGCTGCATCACAGTTTTCTCTACTGAAAAGGGCTCACTTTGTGACACTGTCTAGTATGTGTGCAGTGTAGAGGACACTTAATATACCCTTTTCTATTGGAAGGGCAACCAAATAAGGGGACACATTAAGACAGATTATCAATCTTTCTTGTTTGAGGTTGCACACCATCATAATTTATCACAAAAAAAAGCCACTCAATATTTTTTCCCATGTGAAGGGCAGTTAACAGGGCACTTTTTCCATTCTAGAGGGCACTTTGGCAATGTTTTTTTTTTTTTTTACCATATACGATGTTGCAGATACTCACTTATAGCTGTTATTTGATACTAACATTTCAGATGCAGTAATATTAAACTGTATAGCTGTGTGCTAAATTGTTAATGTAACTTTCTAGCATTGTCATTGTGGAACATTTTGAGGGAACAATAAATAACAATGATTCAAAAAATGCAATACTAATACTTTATAGGCAAGTAAACAGTGAAGACCTGCAAGAAAAAAAGTGTAGGTTTGTGGTTGGAATTGTGTGCAGAATCCTCTTCCAGTTCATGCCATAGGGAACTCAAACTCTCCTTTGTCAAGAACTTCCTTACAGCCTTTTGAGTGCCTGATGAACTGATCAAGTCAGGTGTTAATGCATTTACTAAATTTAAGGGTGAATTTAGCAAAAGTATCATTCAAAGCACAATAAAATCAAGAAGAACAAGTAGACATATATATGAAGTTTAATTTGTGTTTTGGGGTGTATCAACATATTTCATGATTTGTCTGGAGAACTTATTTTGTATATTTGTTATACATCCTGCATTTCAGAAAAATCCACGTGTCTATAGTCTTAGAAAAGATGGTTATTTAGTAAAAAAAATGGTTCTATATAGAACCATGAACACTCAAATACCCCAAAGGGTTCTTTGCACGATGAAAGGGTTCTTTAGATTTATGAGGAATGTGTTGTATGGTCCTTTAAAGAAGCCTTTTGAAAATGCATCTATATCACAAAAAATGGTTCCTCTATTATTACAAGCTTGACATAACTACAGAAGAACCATTTTAGGGGCTATGTAGAACCATTTTCAAGAAGGTTCTGTATAAGAACCATGCACAACACTTTACTTAGTCAATCTGAAGAATCCTTTCACCATGGAAAAAAAAAACATTTTATCCACAAGAAGGGTTCTTTGAGTGTTCATGGTTCTATTTAGAACCACTTTCTTTACTAAAGAACCCTTGAAGAACCATCTTTTTTAAGAGTGTACGTTGTAGCCATGTTACTAACAACTGTGGCTGATTTTGAGGTAAAATTCTCCTATAATCTGGATTAAGCTAAAATGCTAACTTGAAGGAGCGCGTGAAGACACATCCCACGTGACGTATAAACGCAGTGAAGATTTTTGGGTTTAAAAGAAGCATTTTTAGTTAAAATGTTGCCCAACGAGAGAAGAAGCGTTAAATGGAGTGCCAGTTGTTGTTATTATTATTATTTCAAAATAATAATAATTAATTATGAAAACATCTGGATGTGGGCTTCAGTATAGAGACTGATTAATGTTTATTATTTAAAATGTTAGCGCAGGGCAAGGCGCACAGGAGTGTATAGGTTAAAAAAAAAAAAACAATGAAAGCAAATAAAGCATCTGCATGTGCCTTTAACCCTTTTATATGTATGTAGACCCTCCCTGGCTGGGCCGTGGGACGGGGGGCAGGTGACGTCACGCGCCGCGTTGGCCTTCACTGGAGAAAAGTTTAGAAGCCCCGCTGTGTTTGTTGGAGAAAAAAAGTGCCTGCAGGATACAGCAGCCCGTGTAAATGTAGTCGAGTTTGGTGTAGATCAGCTCTTCTAAAGGTAGCCGAGGAAAAACAAGATGTTCTGGGGTTGAAGGGACGAGTTAAGGAGCGTTTTAGCACGTTTTTGCTCGTAAAAGACTTTGTCCACAGAAGACTGGCTCTGAGACACGACCCCCTCCTCGCTAACGTTAGCCAGTTAGCTACCGCGTCCATAGTTTTGTGGAGCGAGGAGAAAAGTCCTCAAACATGGCGGAGACTAAAATAATTTATCACATTGACGAAGAGGAGACCCCGTACTTGGTGAAGATCCCCATACCGGCCGAGAAAATCACGTTACTGGACTTCAAGCAGGTCTTAAACAAACCAAACTACAAATTCTTCTTCAAGTCTATGGACCAGGACTTCGGGTGAGTGAGGAGAGTGTGAGCTCTGTGTGAACAGATTGTGATGTGGACAAGCCAAAGAAAACGGTTTACTGTCAGTACTGATGTGTTTTATTCATATAAACTTAGAGTTTCTACAGAAAAGTGAAGTTTAAGAGTGAGAAGGTTATTAGCTCATTGTAGCTGAGTATCAGTTTTGCACACTGACTTTGTTTACAATAATAATGCTTGTAAACAGACCTGCTGATGTTAAACTGTGTTTAATGTAGTTATTAACACTGTGAATCACATGTTAGTTAATAAGCTGTGAAATCCAGTCTCAACACATTTTTTACACAGTACTGATTCAGTAAAAGTGTTTTTATTCTCCAACAACTCCAACTAGTTGGCCTCCTAATCTCCATTCCTCTCATGTCTGTCATCCTGTGAATGCTGCTTTCATGGACACATGCCGTCCTTGCCTCAGTATTTGTTCTGGGTCCTGTCTTTTGTCTTGGACCAACTTTATTATCATTTCACATACAGCAAGTGGCCCAGCACAGGATTGAAAAATAGACATTATCAGTAGAATAAATACAAATATACAAATGGTCCTAAACACCTAAAGGATCTCTTACTGTATTAAACCTGTCTAAAGTCTTATTTCTCACACTTTTAATGATCTCACATTTTTCCCTTCAGAGATCATGGACAAGCTTTGTGTGCTTGTTAATCATGTAAACTATGAAACAAAAGCTTCAAAGGTGACAATCATAGCAAGTAACATATTTTTTAATTTAAAAGAGTGGTTCAACAAAAAATGCATATATTTTCACTGCTAGTGCAAACAGTTCAGCAAGAATGATTGAAGATGTCTGAAGTTGTCTTCCTCAGTTCAGTTTTTTGCTGAAGCTAATGTATGTCTGCTTCTGTGACTTTTGTCTTGTAACTTCACTGCAAACTTCAGATCATTTTTGTCACTTGCAATTAATCTGAAGAATAAAAAGCAATCCCTCAAAGCAATAAGCAGTAAATATTTGTTTATGTAGTGTCTGTAATGTGTGTTGTGATGCTAAACGTTGTTTTATGTTCTGGAAATACTGTCATTACCCAAGAGCTACTCAGCAAAGTAAGTTTTATCATGATAGCACATAATCTTAAGGCCCTACACTCGATCATTTAAACCTGAAGCTTATTTTGATTCTTCTTTTCCGGATAATCAGGATTGTGTTTGTCTCATTGGATTGTGTCCCGTTGAATGCAGTTGACCTGGTTGTGTGCCTGTATATGTTATTGTTCAGAAATGACGGATTGTAAGGTGATCTGGTGGTGGAGGGGAGCGGGAAGTAGGTTCTCTCTGATGCTGCTGTTTTGATTTGCTGTGCATGGAGCCAGCTGTCAGCCTGTCTGTGTGTGGTAGGGAAGGGTTGGAGTGGGGTGTGTGTGGGTGGGTGGGGGGGTTGTATGGTTGGAGAGAGGCCATTTGCTGGGTGTCTGGGCAGAATCAACATGAAGAGAGAGGGACAGTGTGTGTGTGTATGTGAGAGAGAGACCCTAGTTTTTCATCCACCAAGTTTTTTTGCTAATTTCAAAAAATGTGCACAGAAAAACCTGAAGAGAAAAGGCCAACAGTCACGCATCGCCAAATGATTTTTACTCTAGGATGAGGTGGAAAAGCCCAAATGCAAAAAAGAGTGTTTTATAGTAAACAATGACACATCCAGCTGTAAGTCATTATTTTCATTCTTATATATTCATTCTTGTGAACACAGCGATGAACAGGTACTCCAAACATTTTTGCCCACTAATATGTACACCACACAAGTGTCGAGCTTATATAAAGCAGTGGCAGTCCTGTTTATTTACCACAGTCATGATGTTTGCACTTACACTGAGTGTGTTAGTGCATGTCTAGATTCTGTATTATGGTAACTCGTTTGTTAAACTGTGACGTGGGCAAGTCTCTCACATTAACATCCTAATGAAACGGTACATTGTGTTACCAGACATATAGCTTCATATGACATCGTTTAGTTGGAAAACACTCTTCCATCAGTCTTTTTCACATTCCAGCTTTAACAATGTTCGATCTTTTAGTGCAGAGATGGATTTAGAGCCTTCTCTCTTTACAACCATAAAGAGACTGTAAATGTGTGTAAAAATGATTCTGCTAAAAGCAGAGACAGAGTTAGATCTTTCCATTTTTCTTGTTTTGATACCGATCCTTCATAAATGGGTAATCTAAATGTATTTGCATAATGGTCGAGGATGGAAATGCAACTTAATTAACATTTTTTCTGTTGAAATTTCTTAACTGCAGAATATTTGGATGGAAACCCAGCCAATGAGTGTTAGAGAGAGAGTGTGTGTAGTATTCCCAAGACACATCTGAGTCTGGTGTCTGATGCTGGCTGTCCATATCTTGTTTTATTAATGATGTAATTCTGCAGTACAGCATCCAATTTGAGTAGGACCAGGAGGCACTTAATGCTGTGCGATACTGATAAAGTTCAGTAGCATGATGTTTTCCACAGTGATAGTGATTCTGAATTATAGACTAAAAAGCTAACTTTGCGTATTTAACTGCATTGAATGTGATTTCCCGAGTGCTTCAGATTGTTTTGAAAGCACAATATAAAACATAAAATAAATAAATACAACATGTAAATGAGTTATTTCTGGAATTATGCTTACTGTCTGGTTAATGTTTACAGTGTTTAAAGTCTGATCTTTACAACACGTTTGTGGAAGTGTGTCATGGCATGGACAAAGGAGATTTCTGAGGAGCTCAGAAAAAGATTTGTTGATGCTCATCAGACTGGAAATTTTACAAAACCATCTCTAAAGAGTTTGGACTCCACCAGTCAACAGTCGAACTAATTGTGTACAAATGGAGGAAATTCAAGACCATTGTTGCCTCCTCAGGAGTGGTCAACCAACAAAGATCACTCCAAGAGCAAGGCGTGTAATAGTCAGCGAGGTCACAAAGGACCCCAGACTAACTTCTAATGCCTAGTTCACAATACACAATTTTGGCCCAGCCTTCCAGTCGCCGACCAGTTTTTTCTGGATCAGTCTGCTCAGAGGCGAGTCGGGGAAAACTCCTGAAAGATGCTTGTTAAGATATCGCCAACCAGTCACTGACGCTGGGAGATTTTTGACATGTTGAATATCTGAGATCCAGTTGGGCAACTGGGTCAACTGCAGTAACACCAACGTGATCATGTAGAGAGAGAACCACGTGTCCATTGACACAATCTCTCTGTTATTGTTATTGTGACTGCACTGGAGAAATCATGTGACTGATTATATCTATGATCAGTGTAATGGACAGATGGAAAAAAATGGCAACAGTTTATTAATGTGAGCTCTCACTAGGGTGATATTTGTGAAGGCCTCTTATTTTGATACTAGAAAAACTATGAAAATTAAATAGGCAGTTCAGGTTTGAAGGTAGCATTGGTGTGTGTGTGTATATTTTCCCCTCCATTGTTATACACATTAGCCGGGTACTATTTTGTCCTAAAAATGGCAGCAGCAACAAATTTAACTGTAACTGTACTGCTGGCTCATAGCCAGCGTGCTGTATTTCACACTCATAGTGTGCTGTACTGTTCTGTTCTCATGACAAAACGTGTTTTTGGAGAGCAGCAAGGACTCTGTGATGAAAAATCACGTAGTTTATGACCCCGAGTCACCAACCAGTCGTGTAGTGTGAGCCAGGCATAAGTAACTGAAGGTCTCTCTCACACTGGTTAATGTTAATGTTCATGAGTCCACCATCAGGAGAACACTGAACAACAATGGTGTGCATGGCAGGGTTGTAAGGAGAAGGTCACTGCTCTTCAAAACATTGCTGCTCATCTGCAGTTTGCTAAAGATCACGTGAACAAGTCAGAAGACTATTAAAAGAATGTTTTGTGGACGGATGAGATCAAAACAGAAATTTTTGGTTTAAATGAAAAGTGTTATGTTTGGAGAAAGGAAAATGCTGCATTCCAGCATAAGAACCTTATCTCATCTGTGAAACATGGTGGTTGTAGTATCAGGGTTTGAGCTTGTTTTGCTGCATCTGTGTCAGGACGGCTTGTCATCATTGATGGAACAATGAATTGTGAATTATATCAGAGAATTCTAAAGAAAATGTCAGGACATCTGTCCATGAACTGAATCTCAAGAGAAGGTGGGTCATGCAGCAAGACAACAACCC
>BRDA01054397.1:3642-17494 GCA_036984385.1 Crenuchus spilurus | reverse complement strand
TCAGTGACCCTCTCTGTGATCTTGGCCATAGCGCCGTCTCGAGAGAACTTTTCTTTTAAAACTTTCTGATAGTGTAGATTGTTTAGGTACAGCCTTTAACTGAGCTGTCTGAACAAACTCACTGTATTCTGTTAAATGTTTATTTTTTAGGTGCCGTATTAAATTTGTAGTATTTAAATTAATAGGCAGGCAGTACTCTGCCGCACTGAAGGGGGGCGCACGTGAGCCAAAGGGTGCTAGGTTGCTGCTCTTTTAGGCAGAGGCGAGTGAGAGTTAAGATGACGGAGGGAGCAGAGAGCAAATTCCGCTTTGTGTCACTGCTGTAATTGTAACGTTTTTTCTTATCTTTACGTACCTTTAATACCTTACGTGTGTGTGTGTGTGTGTGTGTGTGTGTGTGTGTGTGTGTGAAGAACGCTGATTAGATATGAAATAACCAGTAGCCAATTGAATAAGCTTTTGGGTTTATATATTTGTAAATCCGACTCTAAAGGAGTCAGTGCCTCACCAACCATGAACCCCACCACACATCACTGTATTAAATGCAGATCTGCTACTACCACCCTGTGAAACACTCATATTGCAGACATTACACCTCGCTGTTGGACTCGTATCGCTTTCTAATTTGAAGTAATTCCACACAGCAGACATTACAATCACGTTCTGATGCAAGCTCTGCTTTCATTTTACGACTCCTGTGTTTACGACAAAGATCGGACTTAGGTTTGTGTTCAGAAAAGCCGATACCGATCAGTTTAAAAAAATGCCGTGATCGGTCCAATTCCGATCTTTGAGATCAGATCGGGACATCCCTAAAATAATTGTAGGTCTCTGAAAGGCTTAGTAATGACAGTAACTGACTTTTGACACAACAGTACAACATAAATTGTACAATATCTAACAATGTATATAATCATATAAATATGATTAAGCCTCAAATGACAACAAGGTATATAAACCTTGTTGAGTAAACTGTTTTAAAAGTTGTAATGTGAGGCTTAATCATACGTGCAGTTTACAAAGTCTGATATTTATATAATTAGTCTGATATTTATATAATATACAGCTATGACATCTTCAGCATTGTAGATAACTATTATATGTTAGATATTGTGTGACTTATTGTACAACCTATGTTGTACTGTTGTGTCAAAAGACTTATTGTTGAGTTAACTGACTTGCCTTCATACTGGACTGCTTGGTTAAAATGTAGTGTGAGATGACTCCTAAGTTTACTGGCTGGTATTGGCTTATAATAATCTATGGAGCAAAATGGACAGTGATATTTGTCGCAGCATGTGTCACATTGCTTATATATATCGGCAACGGTCTTCCTTCTTGTATGGAAATATGCAATACAACACACACAACCATTGCAAACCTCCTTTAACATTCACAGTTTACATGTGTTTACCGCCCATGCGCTGCCACTGGCATAAAACTGCTGGTGTAAATCTATGGCTCTGCAGTCAGACCATTCTCTGTAGGGCCCGCACTGGTAGGGCAGCCTGTAGTCACATGACTACAGGCTGCCCTACAGACAGCACGGAGGGCAGCGTCTTAAAGGAACATGAACGTAGCCGACAAAAAAGATAAAAACGGCTTCATTTTTTAAGACACCGGAAATACCAAAATGAAGTTGGTTATTGTCATAAATTTCGGTATCGGTAAATTTTTGGTTTATCGCCCAGGCCTAGCAGAATAATTTTGGTTGTTGATTATTCGGTGTGTCCCTAATATGCAGTGGTGGTGACCAGCAGCACTAGTTGGTGCAGTGTGCATGACATCCTTTATTTTTTTTAAATAAAATTCACACTAATCAATTTGAAATCTGAACAAATAAGTTGCATTAAGGTATTTGTTTTATTAATGTATGTGGAGTCATATTTTATGAAGTACTTAATTCTGTAGTTTAGTCTAATTAGCCTTAATAAATTTGAATTAGGTTGGTGGATTAGTATGTTGAAGTCACTTTTTTGTTTACAGATTTGGGGTTGAAGTCAAGTTGGAGGTTTAGGGGTAAACTGATTAATTGCCATTTCTATTTTTCTAGTGTGGTCAAGGAGGAGATTTCTGATGATGGTGCCAAGCTGCCCTGCTTCAATGGACGAGTGGTGTCCTGGGTTTGTACTCTTTTTCATTCTGTGTTTTAATGCTTATTTTGCTTAACTTGGTACTTCCTATTGAATTGTGCCAAACATTAAAAGATTTTCTTGGGCCCAACCCAACTTGTGTCCTGAGATCATTATTGAAGGTGCTTGATGGGGCTCTAAAATCTGACCCTGTCAATAATTCTGAACCCTGATGATTTTAATAATAATAAGTAAGAATAAATAATATTTTATGATGTAATTAAAATTTTAATATAATATACATATGTAAAGAAAGACACATGGACCTAAAAGACTGCATTTTGGCGTTCAGGGGAATTTTTAGGGCATGGACACTAAAGCAGTATGACTTGGCCTTATTGGAATGCATAGATTTTAAGGAAGGGCATATCAAGAGCTCAGAATTGGATGGCATAATTTGGCTTCCAAGTTTGTATTTCTCAACTAGGGTGCAGAGGTAGTGGGGTGCTGAGCATTTTCATGTATGTTTTTGCCTAATGAGCTCTTGGCAAACTTATATCATCCATAGGAACAGGGTAGACAGCCTTCATTTAACCAGCATTTACTTAGTGTAGCCTCAAGGAGTTCTAAGTGTTCATTTTACACAGAGAGTGAAACTGAGCCTTAACTAAAAATCCCAGTGAGAAGCAGGTTCTTAAGTCAAAAGGCTTGGACAAAACTAAACCCACTGGGATGGACATGCTATACCAGCCTCAGGGTGGCTCAGGCTCCCTGGAGGAAGAATGCACAATACCCAAGCATCCATTACTCGTAGGAAAAGGAGATGGTAGACAGGTGCATAAATCAACATTTTCTCACATACACCTGTTCTTTTTAATGGTCTCCCTTCTCCCTGCATTCCATCTCTTTCCTGATTTATTGAACAGCTTTGATCTAGTTCATTTGAGAAGAGCTGAGGTTGTACGGTTAGTGTGGAGGTAAATATTGATATTTGATTACTTTGTTTAAATGATTAGTAAATGTTAGTGTGTCTGTTCAGTTTTAAATGGGGTTAATAGCCTCAGGTGAGTTTTTCTGTATCCTGGCAGGTCTTTACAAAGACTGATTTATTTGTCCTCTAAATATTATGTAATTTACGGATACTAGATATTTGTTACCTGCGGCACAGTGTGTGCTGTATTGTACTTTGTAGGAGGGTGTTGACTTGAGCCATAGATAGACAGACAAAACTCATCTTTTTCTCATGTAACTTAAACCGTTCCAGTTAGTTTCCATTAAATAGTATGGGAAGTTTGATTGTTTCACGCATTGATTTCTTAGACATGTTTGGCAGATGACCTCATACTGAACAGATGGGGTGATCAGTTGTAGGGAGGGGAAAATGAGAACTTTAAAGATCTTCTTTATGTCTTGCTTCAGTTACAGTGGTGCTTGAAAGTTTGTCGCAAAAGTCCTAAAAGTAGATCAAGAGAACCAAATCAAACATTCATTCATTCATTCATTATCACACCCGCTTAATCCTTATTAGGGTTGCAGTTAGTCCCCCACCCCCTCACTGGGCGCAGGGCAGGGCGTTACACTATTCAACTAAGCCCAGGACAGGGCGCCAGTCCATCGCTGGGTCCAAATCAAACAAATGAGATAATAATAATAATAGATTTGGCCAATATTTAATGAGGAAACATCTAATTTTACATGTCTGTGAGGCACAGAAGTATGTGAACCTTTAGCAGATTTTAAGGTAATTTGTTAATAATTTGAAGGTGAATTTTGAGTCAGGTGTTGTCAATCAGTGGGATGACAGTAGGGTGAGAGTGGGCACCCTGTTTTATTTAAAAAACAGTGTTCTAGCAAAGTCTGATCTTCACAGCACAAGTTAGTGGCATGACCAAAGGAGATTTCTGAGGACCTCAGAAAAGAGTTGTTGATGCTCATCAGCCAGGAAAAGGTTACAAAACCATCTCTAAACAGTTTGGACTCCACCAATCCACAATCAGACAGATTGTGTACAAATAAAGGAATATGTACAAATTAGTTTACCATCAGGAAAACACTGAACAACAGGAGTGAGCATGGCAGGGTTGCAAGTTGAAAGCTACTGCTCTCCAAAAAGAACATTGATACTTATCTGCAGTTTTCTAAAGATCACATGGACAAACCAGAAGACATGAACAATGTTATATTGATGAATGAACCCAAAACTGATATTTATGGTTTAAATGAGAAGGGTTATGTTTAATGCAAGAAAAAATACAGCATTCCAGCATATAAACCTGATCCCATCTATAAAACACAATGGTTGCTGTATCAACGCTTTGGTCTCTTTTGCTGCATTTGGCCAAGGACAGCTTACCATTGTTGATGGAACAATGAATTACAAATTATACCAGCTAATTCTAAAGGAAAATGGCAGGACATCTGTCCATGAGCTGAATCTCAAGAGAACATGATCATTCAGCAGGACGACCACCCTCAGCACACAAGTTGTTTTCTAAAAAATGGTTAGAGACGAATAAAGTTAATGTTTAGGAATGGCCAAGTTCAAGTCCTGAAGTCTTGACCTTAATTTGATAGAAATGTTGTGGAAGGACATGAAGCAAGTACTTTGTGGCAGGAAACCCACCAATATAACAAAGCTGAAGCTGTTTTGTACAGAGGAATAGGCCAAAATTCCTCCAAGCCGATGTGCAGGACTGATGAACAATTACCCGAAATGTTGCAGATGCAGTTATTGCTGCACAAGGAGGTTCGAAAGCAAAGCTTCACGTACTTTTGCCACTTGCAGACATGCAATATTGGGTCACTTTCCTCAATAAAAAAATGACCAAGTCTAATATTTGTCTCATTTGTTTGATTTTGTTCACTTTTTCTACTTTTAGGACTTTTGTGTCAATTTGATGAAGTTTAATGTTACATTTATGCAGAAACAGAAAATTCTAAAGGTTGCCCAAACTTTCAAGCCCCACTGTATCTACTTGTATTGTTTGTGTATTAGAATCTTCAGTTATGTACTTGTATGTAATTTAGGTTTTTAAACTCTCTGCCTCTCTCTTTCTCTCTCTCTCTCACACACACACACACACACACACACACACACACACACCTCATATAGCTGGTGTCCTCAGATGTTCCAGCAGTAGAACCTGCACCTGCTCCTCCTCCTCCAGTAGAGATTCGACCTCAGCCCTCTCCTCCGCCTCCCCCTCTGCCTCCTCCTCCAGCTGAGCGGACAGGGGGCATTGGGGACTCCAGACCTCCCTCATTCCAGTAAGCCACTTCTCAGACTCTCTTAGACCCTTTTCTTTACATACTGCTTGACCTATGAATTCCCAAGTTGCACAACATCTTGTTATTGGACAAGTCTGTTCTTCAGTGCTGATGCTTAATGAGGCTGAAGTGTCTACTACTGTTTGTTCTAGCCATGCATCACTGCTTGTGATTTTATTCAGTATATTTTGCTGCATTATACAGGAATTAATTCAGATTTGACTGTATAAAGGCAGTTAATTCTTTCTAGAAACTGTGCAGTATAAAAATAAATACATGTAATTAAATGTTTAAAGTTCCTCATATTTCTAAGATGTTTCTGAATATTCTTCAGTTCCAGAAACTTGTATCAGTGATTTAATCATGACAAGAAGACTGAAAAAGCTATTTTCTGACTGAATTTGGGCTTTTAATGAATAAGTTTACACTTCACAGACATTCTCAGCATAAAAATATCTCCCCACTGTGTCCAAGATTCTCACACACTCACATGGTCAACTTGAGGATGCAACAGGAACATTTTGAGTAGGACTGTGACTCTGTCTGCTTAGAAACTACAATCTTAACCCACAAGGGCCTTTTACCAATAGTCTGAAGCCTCATTATCATTAATATTTTCCTGTAAGCTGTAAATTTAGGAATTGATAATAGGTTAAACTGAATATGAAATGTTTCATATCTTTGTCTCTCTGGTGTTATAGTCCCAACGCTGCAGGCAGTGTGGAAACACTGGATGAGCAGACAGAGACAGAGTCTGTTGTGTCCTTCAGGAGAGAGAGGCCTCGTCACAGAGAGAGCATGGAGCCACATGGTGAGATTTGACTCAAATACTTTCACTGACAGCAAGGTTTATTTTTATTTATCACAACTTCAGGGGAGAAAAGGAAGAAAGAGAAATAAGGGCAGCCATGGCCTGCTGGTTTGGGCCGGGTCTTGTGACCAGAAGGTTGCTGGTTCGATTCCAGTACATGACTGAAGTGCCTGTGTGCAAAGCACCCTTGGCACTGTGGATAGTGGCTGCTCACCACTTTGGGCACATGTGCTCACTTCCCCCTTGAGTGTTCATGTGTGTGTGTGGCGTGTGTGTGTTTCACTGCATGGATGGGTTAAATGCGGAGGTTAACTTCCTCTCTGCGAAAGCAAATTGGTCATTG
Source organism: Crenuchus spilurus (assembly GCA_036984385.1). Classification (NCBI taxonomy): domain Eukaryota; kingdom Metazoa; phylum Chordata; class Actinopteri; order Characiformes; family Crenuchidae; genus Crenuchus; species Crenuchus spilurus. The sequence continues at coordinate 11,001 of BRDA01054397.1, read as the reverse complement.
ATTGTGCACGTTCACTTTCACTTTGGTATACAAAAATAAATCATACCAGTCACCCATCCAAAAATATAGAGAAGAGCAGGATCACAACTGGGGACGACAGAAAAGCAAAAACACAGTTAAAAAAACACTGGGCAAGGAAAACAAAAAGCCGTTAGTGGGGCTAGATAAGGACATTCAGAGGATGAGCGACTACAGCACTATGTTGTACAGGTACAGTGCTGTGAAAAAGTATTTGCCCCTGCCCCCCTTTCTTGTGTTTTTGCACATTTTTCACACTTAAGAGTTTCAGATTATTCAAATCTGAGTAAAATCAAAATGCACTTGATTTTATGGAGGAGGAGATTCATGATTTCATTTATTAAGTGAAAAAAGCTAACCAAACCAACGTGGCATTATGTGGAAAAAGTAATTGCCCCCTAAATAGAGCTGGGGGATTTATCACAAATATAGACATGTTCAATAGTATTTCTTACACAGTTTTGAAAATGACCATATTTGTTATATTGAGTATGCCGAGGATACTCAGGTTTCCATCCGAGTACATTTAAAACGGTGCCCAAATGTTTTTCACATAGGGCCAAGTTGTTTGGGGATTTCTTTTTTCCCTTAATAAATGAAATCATTATTTAAAAAACACTTTTTATATTTAAGGTTATCTTTGTCTGATATTCAGGTTTGTTTTATAATCTGAAACATTTAAGTGAGAAATGTGCAAAAAAAAAAAGAAATATTTAAATATTTAGCACTGTATGTTAATGTACATATTACCGATATTTGAATATTGGACATTAATGTCCTGATTGATGTGTGTTGGTATTATTTATTATGTTTGTCTTAAAAATTTAAAATCATTACATAAGACTTTTAAAAATATTCATCAGCGATGGTTATAAAATTTATTGATTCTTTATCAGAATGTTGAACAAGAGATATCTCTCACCTGTTTTATAGGATCTCGTATGAATGGTCCATCCCGGATGGATAGGCACTTGGCAGGGTATGAGAGTGCCACGACAGTGATGAGCAGTGAGTTGGACACTACCAGCTTCTGTGACTCAGATGATGATGACACCATGAGCAGGTTAGTGGTGGATTACACAACATACCACACAGGGAAGAAGCACTGATGTGATGTCAGCTAAAAACAACAAAAAAACAGTCTTTGAAGCACTAATGCTAACAACTTATGCTGTGCAAAAACTATGCAACTCAATTTTAAGTCAATTTTAGTTCTCAGTTAGCCAGTTTGTGTGTCTGATTCTGAGGTAAATGTTTTTTTTCTTTTCAGATTCAGCAGCTCCACAGAACAGAGCACAGCTTCTAGGCTGCTAAAGCGCCACCGCAGACGCAGGAAACAGCGCCCTCCAAGACTTGAGCGGGTACAGCACAGTTCACTGAAGGCAAATTACATTTTTCTGCATTATTTCTGTTTTACCCTCATTTTTTGTTACCCTCTTGCAGGCATCATCTTTCAGCAGTGTGACAGACTCAACTATGTCCCTGAACATTATCACAGTGACTCTGAACATGGGTAATTATGTTTTTCAGTCTGTTAAAATGTATTAAATATCCTTTTACTGTGAATGTGCTTTATCTGTATGATCCAGTTGTTGCTTTTCCTGGGTTCTCTTTGTATCTTTTCATGAGCTGCTTTACTACAGACTGTCACTTCAGTGTCTAACTGGTGTGTACATGTTTGTCTTACAGAGAAGTATAATTTCTTGGGCATCAGCATCGTAGGGCAGAGTAATGAGCGAGGGGATGGAGGCATCTATATTGGGTCCATCATGAAAGGAGGAGCAGTGGCAGCAGATGGTCGCATCGAGCCGGGGGACATGCTGCTTCAGGTGTGTGGGAAGGGTGGGGAATATTAGCAGAGCAGTTATGGGTGTTAGTCAAAGTGTGAATTACTTAAAATTACCCATCATTAACCTTCCATTATGTTACAAAGTGCAGTTTTAAATTTCTATTATACAAAGAAAGACTTATGTTGTCCACTTATGTGGTATGAACAGAGTTTGTAAACATTTGATTTGCAATTATTGAACATTAGACATAGACAGAGAGACTTTAGTGATTCTGACTGAAATTGCAGGAGTAGCAATATACATACATACATACATAAACTGACTTATTTGGTAAAATAAGGGAGGTGTTAGACTTAAGTGAAAGTTATTCCAGTGGTGCGCCAGGCCGAGACATCTTTGCTTTTCAACCATTATGAAGGGTAATGCCCTGGAAACCTTCTCCAAAGTTTTGCAGTTTTTGTCCACTTTGTAAAGAATGATATGTAATGTTGCTGATTGTTCACAGGTGAATGATATTAATTTTGAGAACATGAGCAACGATGATGCTGTCAGAGTACTGCGGGAGATTGTGCACAAACCAGGGTGAGTTGTCGTGTGTGTGTGTGTGTGTGTGTGTGTGTGTGTGTGTGTGTGTGTGTGTGTGTGTGTGTGTGAGAATGTGGCAATTCTTCAATGTGTAGCAATTATTATGAAACTTGTGTCCTCAACTGTCTTTCAGACCCATCACTTTGACAGTGGCTAAATGCTGGGACCCTTCACCTCAAGGCTACTTCACACTTCCACGCAGTGAGTCACTTCAGAAGGCATTGTTTTATGTTTAGATAACATTGTGAATAATATCTTAGACCAGTTTTGGATTATAATTTGTATTTCATGCATGTCTGTATGGCATCAAGAAATGAGAAAATATGAAGTATTTTTCTGAGATGACTTGGTGTTTATGTCCGACATTCTCCTGTTCTCTTAACAGATGAGCCCATTCGACCTATAGACCCTGCAGCCTGGGTCAGTCATTCAGTAGCGTTGACGGGGGCATACCCACCTTACCCAGGAAGCACAATTACATCTAGCTCTTCTGTCACAGAAACTGAACGTACGCATTTTTATACCTTTATACACATCAAATAGCATCTTTAACCCCCTGGAGTCGACTCTCCTGCATATTAACGAAGTTCTGCATAAACGCTTCTATAGCTCTGCAAGATTTTATCATGGAAACAAAATAAAACATAGCCAAGAAACCTTAAAGGGTGTACTTTTCATATATCTGTATATAGCTTGAATCTAAATATTTTGAGATATTTGTTAGTGGAGCTTAAATAAGCAGAGGCACATTTGTTAGGGTGATTCAGAAAGCTGCACATTTTTTCCTGCCAAATTATGTGATCAGTCATTCGTATGATAATGACATGGTAATTCTGGACATAACATTGGTTGCATTACTGGCCGTGGAATGTGGATGTGAACAAACACCTCTCACCTGAGGTGAACGTGAACAATAGAACCCGTCCTGAGTGTTTCACACCTATGTCATAAATATTCAATATAGGGTTAGTGGCTGAGTGAAAACAGTGTCCTCCCAGAGTGTAATGAGCAGTGTGTAGCCAGCTCAAAAGTCTTGGTTAGAAATGTTTAGTGTTTTTCACAATATAACAGCACTTCTGAAAATAGTTTTTTGAAAGTCTAAGAGTAGAGAATAGATTTAATCAAAATATAGATTTATGACACTTTTACTTCTACTGTTGTTGAGTTTGTGCTGAACAAAAGCCTGTGTAACACTTTGGAAAAATAATTTTAGATGGGTGTAATTTGTGAAAAAGTCGAGCCATGTCAGACTACATCAGAGTGTCTGAAAACCCCTTCTTTCACCTCATGCTTTACACGATCACAAATGTCAATATCTGCTGAAGATGTTTCATAATGCCTATTTCACACTTGTTTGGTTAAATCCAGAAGGGAACTGCATGTGAAAATAATGAAAATACATTTCTTCCCATTGGATTCTCTCTCATTAGGCTTTGATGAGTTCAACCTTTCTCTTCACTCTGATATGGCATCAGTTGCAAAGGCCATGGCTTCACCTGAATCAGGCCTCGAGGTCAGAGACAGGATGTGGCTCAAGATCACTATCCCTAATGCTTTTCTTGGTAAGCCTATATGAATGTGACTTTTTCTGACAAGCATTTGAATAAACGTTTTCCATTAATGCAGAAAACAAATTCCTATATTGATTAATATAAAGTTAATATTTCACGTTCTTAGTAACAGCAATAGTAACATCAGGTAGTGCAATCCAATGAAAATGGATTGTTTCAATGCAGAAACTGAAAAGACTGATATAGTGTGTTCACATGTATACAGGCTCAGATGTGGTCGAGTGGCTGTACCACCACATTGAGGGATTTCAGGACCGTCGAGAGGCTCGTAAATATGCCAGTAACTTGCTGAAGGCCGGTTTCATCAGACATACTGTTAATAAAATCACATTTTCTGAGCAGTGCTACTACATCTTTGGAGACTTAAGTGACTGTGAGAACTGTGAGTTCTATAAGCTTGTTTCCTTTTTTTGTATGATGGAATAACAGTGGGTCATTGTTTGTGTACACTTTCTGTAATCAGTCAGCAGTGACTTAAAAACTGGAAAGGGATGAAAAGTAATTATCAGTGTTAAATACATATATCAGTGATGTTATAAATTAATGCCCTTTCATTACTCTCCCATTCTCTGCTCATATCAAAGACATGGCCAATCTTTCCCTCAACGACAATGATGGTTCTAGTGGTGCGTCAGATCAGGACACATTGGCTCCTCTCCCATTGCCAGGAGCGACACCTTGGCCTCTGCTCCACTCTTTTCCATACCAGTATCCTCACCCATACTCTAGCCAACCTCCTCCATACCATGAGCTCTCCAGCTATAGCTATGCTCCTGGCAGCACTGGCAGCCAGCACAGTGAGGGTGAGCTGCTCTTTTCTTTCTCATACTGCATTTCCCTGCTTTTATACGGAATATTAACAGTTTGATAGATGTCACTAGTTGGTTTATGAAGCATACATCTTTGGTGTTAACACTTATCAATTTAGCCAGTGCATGCATAATGTAGAGGTGTATGTGAACCCCTAATCAACCTCTTCCTGTTCAGTTTAGGATTTAGCCCTCTTGTTTCTTTATCTCTCAGGGAGTCGCAGCAGTGGGTCTACTCGCAGTGAAGGTGAACGGAGAAGAGGCAGTAAGAGTGGAACTGGCAGCACAGTGGGTGGCAGTACCCGCGACGACAAATCTCCAAATGGCGGCGGGGCTGACTCGCGTTCAGGGAGTGGCAGTGAATCGGAATACTCTGTGCGCAGCAGCCTGAGACGAGACCATGGCTCAGCCACACCCAGTGAGCACAGCCACACCAGCCAGCGCTCACATCACCGCCCACCACCCCCTCACCTGGCACCATACCCACCTGGCATTCCCATTCCTTACAATCCAATGATGGTAATGATGGTACCACAACACCCGCATCCACACCCAGCACTGGGAGCTCCCCACCCCCAAGCAGCTGGCACACCACTACAACCTGGCCTCCCTCACCCAAACATCCCTGGAGGGCCTCCTGGAGCCCCTCCTACTCGTGACCTAGGGTCTGTCCCACCTGAGCTTACAGCCTCAAGGCAGTCCTTCCACTTGGCCATGGGCAACCCCAGTGAGTTCTTTGTGGATGTCATGTAGTCATGCTGGGGTTAAGTGTGTCTGCAGGATGAATGATTGAATCAGTGAGTGAATGAGTAACACTTACATGTGAGTTTTAATCATATATCTGTGAGCCTCACTCAAAAAGTGACTCTGATAACATTTTGGTGTTGATGCAGGATAGCTATTTACAATTGTTATCGATCCTTGATGGTAGGAACAGGGTTTATGTATAAAGCTGGAAGTCTTGCACAGGTTAGATTTAGCGTATCAGCAAATCTAAAATGCATTTGGTCTTACCTCCCTAGTTGCCTGATAAAGTACCTACTTTTCCAAATATTTCCTGACATTTGTTTTTCTGCAAATATTTCACAAATTATGCAGGGTGCACTGTACAACATAGGGGAATCTTTGAGTCACCTTCTACCCTCTGAAAATATTTGTTTTGACATGCTGCCAAGCACAAGTTCTTCTGATCTCAGAATGTTTGCTTGGGTTGATTTCTGCACCGCCTGCAGAGAGGTATGCACACTTCTTAAAAGATGCAGATTATTGAAATCATATTTTCCATTGAGACACTAATGTTTTCACAGTGTAACTGAATTAACATGCAAGAGAGCTCACATGGTTGCAAGGATTATTAATGGTGAAAATTATGTTAAACAAGACATCAGTTCATAAAGAGTCCTTGATGATTTTGATAAGGCAGCTATGATACAGCGTTAGTGGCATTTTCTCAAAACCTTGTGAGCCATTTTCCTACAAACCTGAAAAGAAACATAAGCTGCCTGGCATGACAGTTTTGAAGGTCCATGCTTTGTAATACATCTGTTTAAATGTGTAAAATGCAGTAGTTTGTGATGCAAATCTAATGTGAAAACAGGGTATGGTGAATAATAGGAGTATGAACATTTCACTTTGGTCATTTTCTATGGGCATGTGGGCTGAAGACGATTTCACATAAGCTCACTGTAGTCATGAGTAAGTCCATTGAAGACGTCAGAATATGCTGGTAGACTAGAACTGTGGTACGAACAATGGTACTCGGAGAGGGAGAGTTAATACCAAAAATGGCTCTTGTGCTGGGTAGAATGTGCTTTTTTATAATCCAGATATTTCACCTTCCTAGTCATGTTTAAGACTGACAAACATAACCAATTTTGTATGAATGAATATAAAAATATAATCAAACCATACAGGTGCTAAATTTTGCATCTCAGTACAGTGCCACTTTTGTGTGTCATTATGTTGTCACTTTTGTGTTTCTTACTTAAAATAAATTTGTAATAGAAAATATCTTGGCTGAGGTTTATTTTTTCACTAAATTGTAATTATTTTTCTTCAAAGTTTGATGGATTTGCGCACAATGACTGGTTGTCCCATATATAAAGTTATTTGTTAGGATAAAAAAATATATTCTCAAGTATCAGGGGCCCAGAGTAACTGCGTCCTGATAAAAATAGCACACAGGATGAGCTGAAAGCTCTTGTGGGAGGTTTTAGGGATGACAGTGTTGTGCAGTCAACAGTCTGGAGGCCAGTGTACCAGCAGGGAAAAACAAACATGAAGGGAACATGGAACAGGTGAGATGTGTTAACAAAAATAATGTATGGTGTATGTTTCAAGCTGTTAATGATAACTAGCTATACCAACATTATGTGAACATCAGGTCAGCTATTCTGTGAACAGCTATTTGCTAATATTTATATTGCAAAATGGTGTTTGCTTCACATATTCACCAACGATGCTGGTTAGTTATTAGCAGTTGGCAAATTGTTTGGTTCCTTATTCACAGCTTCTTCAGAGACTGACGGTAAGTTAAAGGGGATGTTCACGTCACGTGTTTGCTGCACACCTTTATATATATATATA